>PVJO010025324.1:0-22880 GCA_004026905.1 Hystrix cristata | reverse complement strand
TTTTTTTTTTTTTTTTTTTTTTTTTTTTTTTTTTTTTTTTTTTTTTTTTTTTTTTTTTTTTTTTTTTTTTTTTTTTTTTTTTTTTTTTTTTTTTTTTGTGGTGCCGGGGATCGAACTCAGGCCCTTGTGCTTACAAGGCAAGCACTCTAATCACTGAGCTAAATCCCCAGCCCCTTATATGCACCTTATTTTTCAGGCCCCAAAACATTCTAAAATTTCTTTAGTTATGAAATTATCTAATGCCAAAGAAAGTTCATTCATATGCTTTATCTTATTAATCCCATCTAGTATCCTAAATAATTAAATCAATAAAAAACATCAGCTGTTTGCTTATTAAAATAATGATTATAAATCACACATTCAAGGAAAGCATTCTACGGCATAAAACATTATATAGCATCATCCAAATAATAACAATAAAGACCATGAAGAAAAAACTGGAAAAATATCAAATAACTGTACATAATATTACTTGATATTTAGTTTAATGTGGAGGCAGTGTTGAGATTATGGGTAGTTTTCCATGAAAATGTTTTTATGTTACCTTCAATTTATTTATGTAGAGTACAGTTATACAAAAATGTTCAGTTTAATTAAGCTTTTTATTTTTATTTTAAGGGTCCAGGATTTATAGCTGCATTGTGGGGTGTCTTCGTTTTTAAGGAAATACAGGTATGTACGAGGAAGGGCAGATTTAGAAGCCAGGAGTTTAACCAGGTAAGAAGGGTACAAAAAAGTAATATTTTTGTCTTTACGAATGTTGCGCCTTTAAAAGTCTGTAATCTACAGCTGCCAGGCCTTATCCCGAGACATGCACACGTTTAGTTTGAGAAGTTAGTGGTTTGCTCTAGTTACAAAGTCATGTGCTGAAAATTTTTGCACTTGTGATGTTCTTTTGTGTCCGATATTTGTTATTTTGGGGGAAATTTCCTTCCGAGAATCACACTGTCCAGTTAGATACAGATTATATTTTTCCAATGCATTTTAGTCAGTGTGTCTACAGTAACACCAACACAATGAATTATTTCCATAATTATAGTTCGGTAGTTACTCAGGTTAAAACACAAGATTATCTATTAGTTAGCAACTACTTCTGAAATCCATATTTACATTTTTTCCTAGGACGTTACTGTGCTCTTTCAAAGATTTAATATTTGCTTTTGTCAAAGAAGAACTGTCGCTACTGACAAAATATAAGCAGTCTTTCTCTAGGATACCAGACCACAGGACAGAGTCTTAGCCTAAAAGGGGAAAGTTTTATTTTATTTCCCTCAAACATCAATCTTCTGTCTACGTAGATAATATGCAAAGTACTCGCCTAATTAGGCTGTAGAGCGATTATAAGTGTCTCACTTTATGTATGTAATTGCATTGATTTCTAATCCCCTTTCTATTTAACAAAGTACATTTGGAAATCACCTGAGTGTATTCATCTTTTGAAAAAATATTTATTGGACTAGCTACTCCATATTAGTACTTGTGTCCAGGTTAAAGTTGAAGATTAAAAACTAAGAGGAAGTTGGGAGACGCAAGCCTGCCAGCAGCGTGTGTGTGTGAGTCGCTCTGCACCCGGCAAGGCTCTGGGGAGCGTGTCTCACTTGCAGATCTTGTGATTAGACTGATGTCTGATCGTGTGATGCTCGCAGTAAACCTGACAGTTGCTCTGCCCTCAGCCTCACTGGCAGAGACCCATCGCCGGTCGAAACAAAGCAAACTCGTCCAACCCAACCCAGTTCCTCATTAAGCTGAAAACCGGAGTATCCCTGCTCTTTGATATTTTTTAATATATTAACCGGCATTAATCTAAGAGCCAGTAGTATGAAAGAACAGCCTCCGGGGCAGTCTGCACCTCCCTCCCCACCCTGGCTGCAGTTCTCTGCTCCCTCTAGGCTCAAGGCCCAGCTCTACCTCTGGTCCCTGCATTAATAAACTGGAGATGAGAATCTCTCAGGAGCGCCGAGGAAAGGAGGCAGTCCGGGGCCAGGCAGAGGCCGCCCGTGCAGAGGCCCAGCGTGCCGCCCGAGAGGGCCCGGGGCACCTGCTGTCTGCCCGCCCGCCCTGGGACCCCAGCTGCCTGGCCAGTCCAGTCACGGCTTCCCTTCTGAGCGTCCTTCAAAGCAGACCTGGGCAACAGGCAAGACAGACAGAAAATCTGCCCACCCCAGACATCTTCGGAGGGCGCACTATCTCCCCAGGCCTCCGAGTTGCCCGACCTGGCTGTGGGAACTCGGGCTCCAGTGCCTGCCCCACCGATTGCACTGATGTCCAGGTCTGTGGGCCAGCCCTGGGATGCACCCTGATAGCCCAGGATGCTGCTGCACACGGGAGCCCGACCACTCTTCCCCTGCAAACAACACCCTCTTCCTACACCTGCCCCTGAAGTTCTGCCCCACGTGTGGGCAATTTGAGGTCATGAGCTTGGCGGACCACAGAGGCCAGAGTTAGGATGGGCAGAGGCCATCAGCATTTTCTGCAGATGCGACATAGGCTGCGTGGGCCTTGCTGCCCACGTTCCTCCTCCTCATTTCCCCCAGAACCTGTGTGACTTATACATGATGTATAGTTAAATCTTTACTAGTTTTCCTTTTTTCAGAAAACCAGAATAATAGCATGATTTGACTATTAGAAGACTTGAATGTAACCCGAGACAATATCTCTAAGAGTATGAATCCTGTTTTACTTTGGGATGGTCAACCCTTGCCTTAGAGTATGAGTTTTTCTGTGCTGAAAAGGGATATAAACCAACCAGCAGTGACTTACAGGGGGATGGCCGGGACGAAGGACGCCTGAAACCATTCCACATGAAAAACGATCGAAGGAGCTGAAGTATTAAACAAGAAAAGAGATGCCTTTGGGGATAGAAGATAGTTATTTTTCAATGTTTGAGGGTTTATCTTGTAAGAGAGATATTAAAATTGATTTAGCCATATGCCTAGAGGTAGATCTTATAGGACATGAAATATTTCTGTTGAACACAGGAAGATATTTCTTTGTTAATCCAAGATGGACTGGGCTGCAGTGGGACGTGATATTAGTGTCCCCAGCTTTAACACCCGTGCCCCCAAACCCAGCAGAGAAACTCAGTCTTCATCATTCTTCACGTCTCTCTCTGTTTCTTCCTCACCGTTTGATCCCTCTCTCCCTCTCTGTCTGTACTGTATCATCTTCCCTCTGGAATAGTGCAGTCACCTCTTAATTGGCTGCTGTGCATCCATTCTGGCCACCTCCGATCTGTTACCCATCCAGCAAAACCAGTATAGGCTTTGCAGAGTGCAAACATGGTCTTTCCAGCACACGCAGATACCTGTTCCTTTCATGTCTTCTCATTGCTTGAAAAAGGAGAATCCCAAAGCATAACAAGGCCTATTTGAATCCAGCCCTTCAGGCAGGTCCAAACTCATTTTTTTGTTGGTTTGGGGATTAAACTATTAAATCTAGGGGCACTCTACCACTGAGCTACTTCTCTAGCCACCCCACCCCAAACCCCCTTTCAGACAAGGTCTTGCCAGGTTGACCTTGAACTCCAAATCCTCCTACCTCAGCCTCCAGAGTAGCTGGGATCACGGGCCTGAGTCACCAAGCCTGGCTCCTGTCCAACCTCATCTTGCTTCAAGCACCTCTCCTGGCTCCAGTCTCTCTCCCCTCCTCTCAATCCTGGGAAGCATCATGCCTTCTCTCACAACAGGGCTTGGCACATAAAATTCCTTCCACCGGGAACCTACTCATGCCTCATCTCCCTGGGCAATCGGCTGATAGTTGCAGCTAGAAGCTCAACTCCCCACTCTACTAACAGCTTTATTGAGTCCATAACACACTATTACACAACCTCGGTGGTTTGCTTATTACACCCCTTGGTGTTGTGGCTTCTCAAGATTACCTGACTCATTACTCTCTCCTGTGTTCCATGATTAACTGCATAAGACAGTGCTCAGCGGGGCTCACCTGCATTCACTGAGTGAGTCAGAAAGAGAATCTGGATAATTACTGAGAAGGGGCAGCCAAAAAGCACCCCAGGGAGCTAGAGCAGATGGCCAGTGAGGTATCTAGCAATCCTGAACCAATCTGTTCCTTGTGCATTTGATTCAGGTATTTTATATAGCTTTATTATCATTACTAATGATTATATTGTTATTATTCAGGGTCTGCGAAACTACCTACTATTGATATGCGCGTTTTGCATCATCTTGGCTGGAGCTTTATGCACCGCTTTTTCCAGACTCTAACCAGCAGGTGGCAGTGGTGGCTAACACACGCCTCTACTGCACGGGCCTGAATGTGCTGAGCAGAATTCCTTCACATGCAACAAATGGATCCCCGTCTTAGAGCCGGTAGAGAGTGTTGTGTCCCCCACTGATGTGAGAATAAAGGAAAACTAGGTTTCAGTGAATTTTAAAAATGAAAAATTCTTCTGATGGACTGTTAATGAAGGTAGGACTTTATTGGGTGACTAAAATATCTCTGTTCTCATGGTGTCGCATCTGAGGTGCTGTTTGGTTTGGTTTTGCTTTGTTTTCATCACGGTGGATACCGAGTGTTGCACAGACACCTAGAAAACAGTGTGGGGTTCACACCCAAATTCCTAAAGCAAGAAGAACCAAAAGTAAATACCTTGGGGGGAAGATAAGAGAATTACCTTATGGAATTAAATTCCAAAGTTATCTGGGTCTTTTGCAAGAGAAAGTAAATGTCCAGGTTAGTGCCTACATGTTTAAATGGCCATTTCATTATTTAAGTGAAGACCTGTTTTCATTTCTTATTAATTTTGCTCACCTCTACATCATTGGCCATCTTAGCTCAAAATGTTTGTGAATATCTCCAAATAAAACCTATATTCAGAGGAAAAACAGTTTTCCACCACTGAGAATATGTGCATAATCTAATGGACACACACGCACACAAGTATACACACACATAAGTACATACCTAGATGTGTATATCCTGTTTTAAATTTGTGGGAAATTCTGTCACTACATTCTGACTCATCAAGGACAATTTAAAAGGATCCACACTCAGTTGAATGCAAAATTATTTTTTTTTCTGAAATATTCTTATCTCAAATAATTTTACCTGGAGGTTTTCCTGTTTTGTTTCTATTTTAACTGGTGGTCTCCCCAAAGCAAAAGAATATGACAGACACACTGGTTTTATTTCTTTAAGGAAATGGAAATATAACTGTTAGCACATTGTTTATTACCATGGTTTCCACCAAACCACTAATGTAATAGAACTCATGTTCAAATGTAAATTTCATCCACCTAACAATGCCTCACTCTGCTATGAAGAGAAACTGAGTAGCAACTATATCAGTCCATGGGCTCTGAAGCCACCCTCTGAGGGTTCAAATCCTTCTTCCTCTTCATTTTATTATGTGAGCACGCCAGCTCCTGACCCTGCTGTGCCACACTGCTTGACTGTAAAGGGGGGTAATGATGGTACCTCTCTCACATGTCTATGGTGCACTTCCAATTAACTAAGATCTGTAAGTGTGTTCGTGAATGGCAACTACTTGACATTATAAAGCTGTTAGCTGTTATTCTGTGTTATTTGAGGAGGGAAAATGTCTACAGCTTGGAAAATAGAGAGCTATTTCCCTTGCCCCATTACATTGCCCTCCATAAAGAAAAATGACAGTGGAGCCCCTATTTAATTATTAAATTACTAATATAAATAAATATTTGATTGTACCTTTTTATGCTCATTTTAATTTTAACCTGAAATGTCATTTAAATGTGCTGATAACCTTTGAATAAACTGACATGATACAGAATCCATTTTTCTTTTTTACATATATTTTAGAATTTTATATTGGATAGATTATTAAACATTCCTTTGTGGAAATTACCAATTTCGATCTGAATGTGGTGGCACATACCTGTAATCCCAGTGCCAGGAGAAAACAATTTTAAAAAAGATTGTCAATTTAGCTTGCAGGCATGGTGGGGTTAATGCAAGCTGTTAGGGAGGTTGAGGCAGGAGGATCACAAGTTTTAGCCCAGCCTGGGCAACTTAGTGACTTAGTGAGACTCTGCCTCAAAATAAAAAATAAAAAGGGGTGGAGATGTAGCTCAGTGCAAAGGCCCTGGATTCCATCCCCAGTATGGGGTTGAAGGGGGGCAATTGCCAATTTATATAGAAGTAAACTGACGTGAAGCAACTGCAGAAGAAAAATGAAGAAGGGAAAAGATACTACTACTATACAGTTTTTGCTACCAGACAATACCTGTACTGTTACAGGACACTGGAAAACACAAGTTTTTCAAAATAGTTACTAAACTGGTTACTATTTTGCAGAATCTCCCCTCTGTTAAGATGTTTAGTGCCTAATTATTTTGAGGTTCTTATTCTCCGTGGCTGGCATGGCCGGATTCTTGTGTTCATTCTAGTTTGTTTTTTCTCCCACCGAGGTTTCTACTTCACCTCACTGAAAATCTTACTTTACTCCAGAGCCTCGTCGCCTTGTGTCCAGGCACCACACCGAGTACACGTGGCAGCCCAGTTTGGCTGGCAGCAGAGCATGGGAATTCCCTACTGTAGGGAAGGGAGACCCCAGGAAGTTTCAGGGTTCATGCTACAGCATTTCCCACAAGCCACCAAATCTTTTATTCCTGTTGTACTGGTTTATTTGTACCTGGAGTTACTAACTACTAAACCAATCTGTGTGGATATCATCACCGCTGAAAGTGCTTGAGGTTGTAGATCCCTGGTTGTAGCTCTGTCATTTAGATGCATTGTTAGTAATGCATATTTTATATAAATGCACATTAATGTAAAAAGGAAAATATATCAAAATCACACAAGTGATTGCTTCTTGTGGTGGTGAATGAGATCAGAATGGCAATACATTACAGGTGAAAGTAAAGGAAGCAGGCGTGTGTGTGCAAAACAGCAACCAGAAAGCTGGGTGTGCACACCTGTCATCCCAGTGTACCAGAGAGGCAGGCGTACCAGGAAGATCACAAGTTCAAAGCCAGCCTGGGCAACTCGGCAAAACCCCGTCTCCAACAATAAAGTGGCCACGACAAAAAACCCCAACTAGAGTAAACATGATTAACCCTTGGAATTATTATAATGCATTTTTACTTTTTTGTTTGGTATTTGTGATTGATACTTTGATATTTAAAAGATTTAAAAGAAATAGAGTTTTAGCCTTCAGAATTTCTCTTTTCATAGTTTCAGTTACAGTAAACTGTGGTCTGAATAAAATATTAACATTTTTCTTGATTCTTTCAAGAGAGAAGGTCTGCGTTCACACAACTTTCACTACATTACGTTGCTATGATTGCTTTTTGGTTTTGTTATTGCAGTTAATCGCTCACTATGCTGAATTTATAAATTAAGCTTTGTCATGGGTAAGTGTGCACAGGAAGAAACAGAGTGTCTATAGGGCTTGTTACTGACTGTTGTTTGAGGCATTCACTCGGAGTCCTGGGAAGATATTTGTGGATGAGGGAGGGTGGCTGTATTTTAAAATGAAAGAATGTTCTGTCTTCCATTCTCAGAGAAGGAGGAAGAAAATAAAAGAATAAATATCCATTGAATTTTATGAAGATTATTTAGGAGATCAAATGAAACGCTTAAAATCAATCTGTTTAAATGGAATTCTTTTGACCAAATAATAATAATAATAATAATAATAATAATAATAATAATGACTGGGCATTATGATCTCTCTTTTTTTTTTTTTTTAACTCAGGGCACCTAACTTTCAGATACTAAATCACTTCCAAAAAGTTGGGGGCCAGATCTGTTTGCACTTCAGAAATTAAAGATTAGTTTTTCTCCAATAATAAAATCTTTAAACACAGTGTATTTTTAACAAGGTTTTATGTAAACAAACAAAAATCTATCAATTTCCAAATGGAGATTTTCCAATCAGACCAAATGAAATAGATCAGGAAGGTAAGGTAGCTTCTGGGTAGAAAATGAGGTTATAACCAGACAGAATGCTAATAGGGTTTCTGAAGATCCTAACAGGTCTTGCTAAGACACACACTGTTTATTTCTTTTTCTCTTACCAATAAGATTTTTGTAAATGTTTCTATCTCATTTCTACTTTATACAACAAAAATTTATAAGCCTGTCTTTCACTTACAAAATTTTGATTGAAAATACCATCACATAATTTTTCCCAGAAAGTCTTGGTCACCTCTCTTTTTCTCTCAAAATTTGTGAGTGTCACATCGGCTTCCAAGGCATGGGATGGTTAAAATTACTGTGAACCCTTGAGAGAAGGTGTTTTATTCATCTTTGGAACTCAAGAACCTAACACAGTGCATGGCACACAAATGAAAAATCTGGCTTTTTTGCATTAAAGGGTACCTTAAAGTTATCATCTTCTTTGGTTTGTTTATGACTTGTTCTCCCCAAAAAGCTCATGTGTTGGAAGGTTGTTGGGGAGAGGGAGCTGAGGAGAGGCGGTGGCCCCTTTAAGGGCTGGGGCCTGCTGCTCCTTAGGTTCTAGGGAGCGGGGTATTTCTCCCGAGAACCTTTTTTTGTAAGAGAGGGAGTCTGACTCCGTCCGCTGCTCTCCTCTTCCCTGCGCAGGGTGCCTGCTTGAATGTCTCCACCATCTGCTGTGAGGTGACATAGCTGACCTGCATTCCTTGCCTGCAGCCTGAGCTAGGCCGCCTGCACCTTGAAACCCCAGGACTGGGAGCTACACAAACCTCTTTTCTTCATATGGAGCCTACATCAGGCATTTTGTTACAGTATCTAAAAGATGACTTCCTAAGAACTATAAAGCAAAACCACAGAGTGCTGTGAGGTATACAGTGAGGGGACCTGACTGTGAAAGAATCCGTAAGATGAGGCTTTAGCCAATGTGGCTGCTCATGCTGAGACTGAAGGGATTGTGAGGAAGATTTCTTTTGATGGTAATTTAAACATGAAAGCACTGATGTGTCTTGCAGCTCTGTTAAAGTCATCTGTTAGCCCTAAAATTTTTTTTATAGATTTCTTAGGATTTTCTATAAAGACAATCGTTACATCAGCAGTTGTAACATTTTTATTTATTTTCCATTCTGGTACTTCAGGTACCTTTTATTTCTCTCTTTTTTTTTTTTAAATTTTTTCTTTTGGCTTTATTGCCCTCCACTGTTTTTTTAATAGAAACAATAAGGAAGAGGACCCTATTATCACTCTGCATCTTAGGGAAAATCATACATTATTTTCCTATGAAAAATAATGTTAGCTCTAGGTTTTTTTTGTTTTTTGTTTTTTGTTTTTTTTTTACATAGATGTCCTTTCTTTGGTTGAGGCAGGTCTGTTTGTAGTTTACTGAGAGTTTTTATTTTGAGTATTGATTTTGTAAGAGTTATTTTTAAGTATTTTGGGGGCAGTGTGAGCCCCACTGCAGTAACACATACCTGCAGTCACTGGCCCCTAAAGAGAACAGGTTTCTCTTGGCCTGTAGTCTGGAGTTCCGGCCTATGGCTGGGTACAGCCACTGCTGTTAACCTCTGGTGGGGCTAGGAGTCAAGAAGAACCCTCTCTGTGATCCAGTCCATGACTACCTGGTCTGGTGCCTCCTTTTTAAGCCCTTAAAGTGCGGGCAGAAATTCGCAACCCTTTGATTGAGATGCTAACATTGAATTTTAAAACAGAAAGGTCTCATGAAAGAGCATGCTACACTCAAGATAGGAACCCATTGTCCTGTGTGCATTACTGTGTCCATCATGACCTCCCCAAAGGAGACTGATCCACGTCCCCCACACGTCCCGGTTTTACAGAATCCACAGACTGAACTTGCAGATCAGATTTGACCTCCATCTTTAGCTCGGTGGTATCTAGTGCCTTCCCTTGGCCACCTGCAAGTTCAGGGCAGAAGGGCAACTCTGAGTCAAGGTTTTCCACCCAGTTAATACCCACTAAGTGCCAACCCTGTGGGAGGCTGGAGGATGGAAGGGGCACCAAGAGCACAATGTCCTAATGCTCGGCGGGCCTGCTGGTATTCTGCCCACGTGGCCAGCGCCAGTGTCATTTCCTTGATCAAGCCCCTCCTCCTGCTTCTGCTGCTACAGTGCTGAGCATCCCTTCATCTTCCCCTTCATGCTCTCGCCATTTTAAACTCACTCATCTCCACAAGCATTCTGATCTCATGGTACATTTCCATTTACCTTTACAGTTTCCCCTCACTGATTTAAGTTGCGACACAATATTTTTTATAAAGTTGGTGCATAAAAATATTTCTTGAATGAATTAAAATCACCTAAATCCTAAAGGTCTCACTTGAGGTTAAAATCTTACATCCCATATTTGGGTTTTATGCCAGAAGAAGCAGCTTGAGAAAAGATTTAAAAGCAGAAAAATTCAAGACAATCAGTTTCACAGTGTAAGTGTCATTTCAACAATCACTCACATCTAATTAATAGTGTAGAAAATTTGAGAAGGATAATGAGAAATGGTTTGAAATTCTCATTAGTGATCACACAGAACAAAGGAAAACCTGTCATTTCTCCCTCAGTTAAAAGAATGTTTAATAATTAGAATAAAAGAATAGCCAAATAAAACCATCCAACATTTTTTTCTTTGAAGCTCAAGGAATACATTAGTAAAAATAAATTCTATTGGCTCCAACATAAAATTATCTGAGATGTTAAAACTTAACAGCCAAGGGAAAGGGAAAGTATGGAAAATTATGAATAAACCTGCTGTAAATAGGGAGGGAGGGAGCAGAGGGGAGGGGTGGGGAAGAGGGGGGAGAACCAAGATGCATCATGTACAGGTACAAAATAAATGTGATGAATGTGACCATTGTATGTAAAATGTACCAATACATGTTCTTGGTTTAAAATAAAAATAAAAATAAAAATAAAGCAGATCATAAAATTTGAAAAAAAAAATACTTAACAGCCAAGAAAAACTGGTTGGAATGCAGGCTTTGATGTTCTCCAGATAGAAAAACTAATACTCCAAGTAATCTTGGAATTAAAAATAATGAATTTCTTAAATCCTTAATGAACTATACTTGGTACACATGAAGGGAAAAAAGAATAAATACTATGTGTCTGATGTATATATGCCATCGCCACCAAAAACCATAAGCTTTTGGTTAGGGGTTAAAGTTTCTAAATTTTGACAATTTGATAATCTGTATCACTGTGTTTCTAAACTTTTCCATTTTAATATGCATGAAAAAATGTGGCATTAAAAATTCATGGTGTATTTATTAGAATTTAAATAGTCTAAGAAATCAAGTGCAATATTTTTTCCTATTAGTTTTTTCCTATCAGTATTAGTAAGTACAAGTGATAGGAAAAAACTGTAACATCCCTGAATACCTCCGTTCAAAGTCCATCGGTCGGAAAGGTTATAATAATTGGGACTCCAAGGAAGAGTCAGTCAACTTTAATCAGCAAGGGAAATGTAGTAGATGATCTGGTTAAAATGAAGTAGTAATACAACATGAAGCATCAGGCTGCCTACCTTTAGTTATTAGTATACTGTATATTAAATCATTTATTTAATGCTTCAATAGAAATACATTTTCCAATTTGACCACCAGATAGCAGTAGATATTTACTATAGGTCTAACAGCGATGGTCTGACCATTTCATAAAATGTCAACTTTTTTTTAAGTGTCTCTTGCTTTCCTATATCTCTCCAGTATCTCTCCTCTGAATGACCATACTAAGGGCATGACATCTACAGATATTTAAAATCTGAACTACAGACATTTAAAATATTTAAAAGTCTGAAAGAAAGATGTTTTTTACTTCCTGTACTATTAATCTAAATTTCAGGGCCACGTCTGTATTTTGGTCATTGACTTTTCACTATTTTATTATTTGGACTTTTTCATTTAATTTCCTAGAAGTTGAAGAATCCTCAAATAGACTCACTTTTAGGGTTATTTAAGCAGAAGTGTGTGTTCTTGCCCCAGAATATTCAAGGCACAGAAGGATTCTCACAGCAAGAGCCACCAGCATTAGTGAACGTAGCCGGGTACAATTAAACTCAAAGCCACATTGTTCTTTGGCCCAATGACAAAGACACCATCCCTAAATCATGACACTGACTGGCCACAGGTTTCTCCAGGATGTACTAATAATTCTTTGGCATAATTAAACTTTTTAGGTCACAGAGACCTGGGACTACTTGCCCTGGTATTTTTGAACACTTTCTTGCAATCAGGAGGGTGAAATGCTTTCCCAATAGGTTCATTAAGTCGATCATTCACTGTAATCGGCTGTTCAATGAATATGAATTCTTAGTGTTTTTTTTCCTATCACTTGTACTTACTGAAAACAGCCTCACTTCCATCCCTTTTCCTGGGTACAGAGTGTTTGACAAAGGCACATATTTGACATAGTGGGTAGCAAATGAACCTGATATTCATTTCAACTCTGAAATGCCCAGTGGAAAGTCATCAAGATACAACTTCTGCTGAAATGGGAAAAATTGGACGTGTCCCAAATGCTCAAATCATAATATGAGTTATTTTCCTGAATCTTCTTCATTCGTGCAATAAGAACCACTTACAATCCTGTCGCTCCAGCATCATCTGAGTTTTGGGGGTGCTTTCTGAAGTCCCGATACTTGGAATTCAAAATCATCTTGCATATATACAGTGTAGGCAATAAAACCCACCAACTTTACACGGGAGTAAGACATAGTTCTTAAACAGGAAGAAAGAAAACATATAAAACTAAATCTCAAAATATGTTTGAATAGCTTTGTGTGCACTTTTGGGGGGCGGTGGGGGATGAAAGGCGGTCTTGCAGCGGATGCTCTCGCACAGAGGGACTTTCTGCAGGCGCCGCCTCCCCGCGCTGCTCCATCTCCTGGGAGCGTGCGCTCTTTTCATTGGCTCTGCCTGAATCTTAAGTGCCCAATCATCAGCTAACCTCTATGCTTTATGAGACGATCTCTCTGCCCAAAACCATGTTTTGAGATCACAAATCTAGGATGATAAAATATTATCAGACACAAGTCAAAGTCACAAAATCCAAGAAGGGGAATGTACCCGTAGGCCTGCAAAACAATTTTTACTGACCATATTATACCAGATTCTCTGAGATTTTTTAGAGTCTGAGAGTCACTTCCAACTATTGAAATTCAGTTTTTACAATGTAAGAGGAAAATAAAAAAACACAAACTCTGAATAGTATACAGGGTAATTTGGTAGAAAAAGGAAATAAATCAGATGAAAGCATCATTATGTAAAGCAGCATCTTCTAACCTTAAATTCTTGTTATTATGTGTTTATTGCTCTAAGTATACCTATGAGAAAGGCTTTACTTTGATCATTATCCTAAAATACAAATGGAAGAATTATAACTTAATTATTCTAAGCAAAGCTAAATCTTTATTGCACAAGTTAGACAGGATGAAGACATAGAACTGCAGCACCTGTGTTTATATTGTTTAGAACTTTCACAAATTCTATTTTTCTGAGGCATAATATATTCAAAATATATTCTTATATAAGCTTTCTTACACTACAGCAGAGACCCATAGTCATGTATGACAGATTTGGCCACACAGAGTAACTCGTGGTGACTTTACCCTCTTGGTTGCTTCTCGATGCCTCACTACCACTTATGAAAGTGTCCACAGTGTAGAGATAAGAAGAGGTTCTTGCATTATAGAGACAGAAGTTAAATTCCGCCATTGGCATCTGGGTAAACTCTGATATATTATAGTTTCTAAGTTTTATCTTATTCTTCACCTGTAAAATGGAGAAAACAAATCCAGAAATGCAGAGAATGAGTGAAACAAAACAAAGGCAGTGTCTCCAGCCAATCCTGACTACCTGCCCCAATGGGCAGCCACAAGTGGCTCTGACCTTGGCTATTTTACCAGACTTCAGAAACTAAGAAGTCACAGAATTCCAGAATTGATTGGCCCCAGCGATTCTGAATCAAGCTATCAAAACAGAGACAAGTACACAATGCCATGTTTGGAGTTTCTTCCTAATTAATTTTTCTGGCTGTATTGATATATAATTGACAAAACTTACATATCTCTAAGGTCTACAAAGTGATGTATTGATCCATGTACACATTGTGAAGGGGCTACTGCCATCCCGCCAACTAAGTGATTAACATATCCATCTCCTCATAGTGTTACTATTTGGGTGTGTGTGTGTGTGTTTGGTGAGCACCTTTAAGATCTCTATTTTTAACAAACTGCAAGTGTATAACTCGAGTCATCACACAGTATGTTAGTCCAACTGTCCTACGTGTTTCTCAGCTAATGTGAGCCGCCGCCAAGTGGCCGTGTCACCTCGGGTGCTGGCCAGAAGCCTGCAGGAGAAACTCTCGCATGCTGGGAGTGCATCCACCATTCCCCTGACTTACAGGATAAGGAATGTGCAGTTGGGGACTTCTACAGGGGTTTTATTTTGCAGGAAGGGGAGAAGTCAGTCAGGCATAGTTATAGTCACACTGTGTATTTAATACTTTGTTTCTTATTAATGAATTCTATTAAAAAGAAAACACACTGGTCATGGCGGTGTATGCCTATAATCCCAGTCCCTTAGGAGCCCGAGGCAGTATTGTAAATTCAAAGCCTGGAACAACTTATCCAGACCTCAAAATAAAAATGATTAAAATGACAGGGGATGTAGCTTAGGGTTAGAGTTCATAACTACCATCCCTAGTACTGCAGAAAGAAAGAGAAAAGGAAGGAAGGAGGAAAGGTAGGTAAGTGGGAAGAAAAGAAGGAAGGAAGGAGGAAAGGTAGATAAGTAGGAAGGAAAGAAGGAAGAAAGGGAAAGAAAGTAAGCGGCATGTTTTACGTTTCAAAGTCACAGGTAAAAATACACATCATCCCCACCTCCAACCCCTGCCAACCGGTGCCTGATAACGATTTCCATTTCCTCGCGCCCACTCCACAGCTGCCCCCCACCTCCGCTACACCCGTCTGCACCTCTGCATTTTTTCAGTGCTCTAAATGGTGTCATTTTTAAGTATTTGATGTATTGATTAGTTAACTAATTAGAATCCCAGTAGCTGGAGCAGAAGGAAGAAAGGCTGTGCGGGGTGGGTTTCAATTTTCTTCTAGTAGATAAAGATACAGACACATTTGCCACAAGTGGGGCCTAGAATCCTGTCTGTCTGTTGGGCCTTCCCTCCAGTCCCAAGCCCATTCTCCCCACCTAGGGAGACCCCAAGGAGATTTGGAAGCAAGGGTGACTTCTGTCAGCTGCCATGTCGAAATGCTTCATATGAGCAAATTAGGGACATTAAAATGTATCATGTATGAGATAATGATGGAGACAGCAATAGAGATGGGGGCAGAAAGATACATACATAGAAAATGTTAGTATATTTCATACTACTCCTATTCTCAGGACGTAAACATTTAACATTTCCACAGTGACTATTTAAAGGTAGTATATGATTACATAATAATAGATCATAGTGCTAAAGTCAGGACAGGTCTGAAAGTGGACTCATCTATCTATCTATCTATCTATCTATCTATCTATCTATCTATCATCTATCTATCTGTATATTTATATCTATCTATCTACTCATCATCTATCTATATTTATTTCACTGAAAACTAAACTACTTATTATATAGATGGACAATCTTACCACTCAAGATAACTAAAATTTTAAGAAAAATATGTATTTCTTCATTGTAACAAATTTGCCCATGATATTTAAGCATAGGCCACTGAATTCTAACTTTTTCTTCTGCTTTTAATGGACATGAGCCACATTTATAAGCATTCATTTTTCCATTCTGACTTTGTGCACAGAAAGTCCTTATTGGTCTATTGGTATGTCGAGACATCCAAGATTTTCTGGACAAAACATTTAACTAGAGAGAGCACAAGCTTAATTTAAAGCCAGCTTGGTACTTTACAGATACATTTTTATGCAAGGTTAATCAAAATTCAGAGTGCATCCATTTCCTAGAGCAGTCTCAAGCGGACAAGACAGCGACGTTGGACAAGTGAGTACATTTCCTGAAGGTCTATTGGACCCTTTCTGCTTTGAGTGACCTGGTCATGAACAATTTTAGGCAACTGCTTGAAAACATTTTAAATATTATGAAAGATAATCATAAGATCCTCATCAGTTCTTTCTCTTTTTTTCCCTTAATTTGAAGGCAGCAGTAAGTACAAAGGGAACATTTTGAGGACATTATCAAATAAATTGGTCATTACAGAATGTCACTTTCTGGATATCAGTAAACTCCTCAGAACAAAAATCTGTTGAAAGAAAATCATCATTGACTTTTGATTGGTGAATAATGTGACCAGGAACTCTCTGTTCTCATTAATTTTTTAAAATTGAGATTGTCTTATTGAGTTAAATCTAATTTTTCCTCTGAAGTTAAGTGACATTAAGAGATTTTTATTGGTGACGGCTCATAAATAATTCCATTCTTCTTAGTCTCATAGGCATTTTGGAAACTAACTAGATTTACTGCTATTCATATTTATTGTTTGGTTTAAATATAAAATTTGTTTTGTTTAAATATAAAATTTACATAAATTATTTTGGTTTTCATTTTATTTTTACTACTACTTTCTATTTACTATAGGTAATAGTGATTTTTCCATTTATGATACAGATAAAATGGTTTTCTTTTCAAGGCATAATTCAAATTGATTTTTAAATGATTTGAACAGATTGTTTCTGATAGTATTAGATTCTGGAAGATTCTGAGAGCATGTGAATTTGGAGCTCCTACTTTAAAGCACACAAAAAAGAAAGAAAACCAACAATTCAATTATAATAAGCTACAGCAAAAGAAATCACTAATAGAACAGGACAAAAATCCAGAGACAGGGAAAAAACTTTTTGCCAGCTGTCTCTCAGACAAGGTTCTAACATCTACAATATATAAAGAATTCAAAAAAATCAAACCCCCCAAACTTAAAGACTCAATCCAAAAATGGGCATCTGAAATGAACAAACATTTCTCAGATGAAGAAATAAAAATGGCAAATAAATATATGAAAAAGCATTCAACATCACTGGTCATTCGAGAAATGCAAATCAAAACAATGTTAAGATTCCACCTCACTCCAGAAAGAACAGCTGTTATCAAGAAATCAACCAACAACAAATGCTGGCTGAGCTGCAGGGAAAAAGGAACCCTCCTCCACTGTTGGTGGGAATGTAGACTGGTCCAGCCACTGTGGAAATCAGTGTGGAGATTCCTCAAAAACTACTACAACTAAAGGTTCCATTTGATCCAGCTATTTCTCTGCTTGGTATCTTCCCAGAAGAATTGAAAACCTCATACCATAGAGATATATGCACAACCATGTTCATAGCAACGCGATTTGTAACAGCTAAGTTTTGGAAACAACCCAAATGCCCAACAACTAAGGAATGGCTAAAGATGTGGTTTTTCTACACAATGGAGTACTACTCTGCCACAAAAAGGATAAACTAGAGTCATTTGTATGTAAAGGGTTGCACCTTGAGAACATACTCTTAAGTGAAATAAATCAGACATTTATCAGTACACAACGAATTGTTTCTCTGATATGAGAAACCATAAGTGTACAAAAAGACAAAGAGGCATAATAGATATTAGGTAAAAGAAAGCTAATATTCAAAAGAAAGGAGAGCTAGAAAGGTAAAAGGGGGAAAAGAAGGAAGGGAAAAGGGAAAAAGGTAAATAAACCTGCTGTAAATAAGGAAAGGGGGGAGCAGAAGGGAGGGGTGGGGAAGGGTTGGGGGACCAAGATACATCATGTACAGGTACAAAATAACTATGATAAATGTGATCATTATGTATACAATGTAGCAATACATGTTCTTGGTAAAAAAAAAAAATTAATTAAAAAAATTAAATTTAAAAACACACACACCCAATAAACTACAGTGTCTTTTTGCTGTTCCTTTGGCCTAGAACTTCTTTTCAATATGGTATATGTGTTAGCGTTCCATTAGTGTTAACAAAATACACGAGACAACCAGTTTATCAAGAGGAAAGGGTTATTCTGACTCACAAAACGACTCCGTCAGTGGCTGCTCATCTCCCTGCTCTGAGGACTGTGGCAGCACAGTACGTCATGGTGGGAACGTGAGGCAGCAGGAACTGCTTGCCTCATGGTGGCCAAGAAGCAGAGAGAGATACAGGGAAGGGCCAGGGTCCTGGTGTCCCCTTTGAGGGCTGCCCCCCTGGCTAACTTCCATCCTTCCCGCTTGAAAAAGGTTCCACTGCTCCTCAATAGTGTCGTGGCACAGGGAGCAAGCCTGTAACACATGTGGAGCTTTAGGAGCCCTTATCTAAGCCCTAACAGCAAAATCTAATTCAGTCTTCAAGGACAATTTCAAATACAAATGGTATTTCTGAACTAAACTCCCCAGGCAGTAGAAAAGAAATTGGTTCCCTGTCCAATTATGCTTGATTCTTTCCATTGGTCTGTGTTTTTCTCGTGGTACGGATGAATCCTGTGCGAACATGGCTGCTATCTAGCGCGGGATCTTTTCAGACGGGCACCCTCTTTCTTATGCACTCTTCTAATACCAGGATGTAACAGATATTTCAAGAAACCTCAATGATTTTGAAAACATAATTACATATTTTTCAACATCATGTTTTAACTTATACCAAAATACTCTTGGACAACATTAGCTACACATTCAAAGTACAGTAGTTTTTGAAGATTCTAAGAGTACTATTTAATTTGAAGATAACAAGTCAGTGCCATCCGTACCATTCTGAGGCTCCTGAGGCAAT
This sequence comes from Hystrix cristata, assembly GCA_004026905.1. NCBI lineage: Eukaryota > Metazoa > Chordata > Mammalia > Rodentia > Hystricidae > Hystrix > Hystrix cristata. Next base: position 4,221 of record PVJO010025324.1, on the reverse strand, counting down.
TTTACCAACACTGTAACCAACTCCTCTGGGTTCATATTCTTTTCCCTAACTCCAGCCACATGGTCTTCATGATTTTAGCCCCGTGTAATGTTTTTCTTTCCTGCCCCAAGTAGTGACGGCTCACGCCAAGGAAGCACACTGTTCCTTTGCCCTTCACGGCCAGCAGGGCTAAATCCTGATTTAGAGCACTACTTTGTCCTGAAAAGATTAAAAACAGCTTTCATTCACAGCAAATCAGACATCAGAGAGACTGTTACCCACATCCCTTGTATGATACCTCCCTATATCTCTATTTCACTGGAACCGTGGCCTACAAATCTATAATTCATCACAGCATGTAATGCTCACTTATGCAAAAGATACGGCTACGGCTTTCAGTTGATACTGAAAATTTATTTTCCTTCTAACTTTTTATGATCCTAATCTACCCAAGCCTTTTAGATTCCATGAAAGCATTACTGATGAGAAATATCAAACACTGCAAGTGTGCTGATGTTTGAAGAATGTGGGGCAAGACATTATGGAGTGAAGAGATCTCTTGTATTGCTTTTCATTTCATTCTCAGTAACTGATAATGAGCAGTATATCAACATTTGGACAGGCCAGTCGCACGACCAGCACACAGTTACTACTACGGTGGGAGCGCGTGCTACAACAGAAGCACAGCGGCTGATCAGGTGCACCTCGTTATCTTTGGCAATAACCGGGCTGCATGCAGGACGATGCCAGAGCAGGGCCGGAAGCAACCGGCATCCCCTTACTGTAGATTACAGACACCACATCGGAGCATTCCAGGAAGCACTGAAAGAAATTCTGTATTTTAAACTTTAATGTCACCGAAAATACTCTTTTAAATTCTGCTGAATGTCTGACGTTTAAAACAATGTGTGTCATTCTGTTTCATTAAGACCAACTTCATTTTCAAAAATCACTTACTTTGCTTCAGTGATAACACAGTATCTTTAAATATTTCATCAATAACAGTACCTATAATTCTTGTACTTTATTATTTTAAATATTCCCATTAATTGTTATATTTGCTATAAATTCTGCTTTATGACCTAAATTATTCAGACAAAAAGAATCACTGAAAAAAGAATACACATGAATTTTATTGTCATTTCCATAAAAAGTTCAAGAGTGTAGGCTGTAGCTACCAGAATATTGTGTTCATCACAGTTCAGTGTTTGTGTGTGTGTGTGTGTGTGCGCACATGTGTACATGTGTGCGTGTGTGGTACTGAGGATCAAACTCAAGGAGGTTCTACAACCAGCTACATTCTCAACCCCTTTTTAATTTTTATTTTGAGACAGGGTCTTCTTAAAATCTCTGTGTTGGACTTGAACTTGCGATCCTCCTACCTCAGCATCCCAATGTCCTGAGATTACAGGAGTGAACCACCAAACCCAGGGCAGCTCGGGATTTTTTGCTAAGGTCCGTAGGTGGTCTTCAGAGCTCTGACAAGTTTAATTAAAGTTACCTTAATTTAAATTTGAAAAACTAACTCCCACCAAAACTTCCTGTCTTAGTTACTTCCCTCTTCCTTGGGACAAAATACCCAGGGCCTGCAACCCTACAACGTGAGGGAGAAGAGACTTAGCAGGCTCCGGTTTTAGCCCGCAGGCAGCTGGCTCTCCTGCAGGCGCATAGCAAGGACTGCTCCAGGCATGGCAGCAGGGACGCAGGGAGAGGAAGTGGGAGGAGCGGGCAAGGGAGATAAACCCTCACAAGCTCCACCCACAGGGACCAGCTCTTCTGACCAGCTCCGTCTACTCACAGCGCATATCCGCTCTGCAGCCCCTACCATTCAGTCACCTTCAAGGGTCCTGTGAACGACCACACGAAGCTTTAGGAGGACATCCAGATGGAAGCCACAACACTTACCATTAATACTATTTTTCTCATATGTATCCGTAATATGAAGTGTGCCAGCGTTACATTTTTCACTATTGAAAACTGCCAAAATATTTTTTAAAATATGGTTTCATCTAAGTGTAGTGAGATTTGTATCAGTTACAGTGCTGGAAGAACTCAGCGCTGGGAACTAGAGAAGGCAGCAGAAGGCCTGGCCGAGTACTGCTCTTCAGCAGTCAGACTCACTTATTTGGGGAAACTGGTCAGAGCTGTGCCAGCAAGAAGGCTCATATAACCCTGAGCCACCGAGACACTGCTCTGGGACTCATCCCCTGATCACCCCTGTACCCGGAACTGGATTGAAGTCAGAAGAACCGACATTTAGTTTACAGAATCGCTGTGGCAAAAAAAAAAAAAAAAAAAAAAAAAGTCAAGGTGATGCTCATATATTCTGACAATAAAGTCAGAAGTTAACTGAATACGTTTGAAAATACATTTTGGGAAAAATCTGAGATTTACCCTTGCCCAAAATACTCACTTAAAAAGTTAATCTGTTCTTTTTTATATTTAAGCAGATGTCAGATGCCACTAACCGTATTAGCATAATGACACTTTTCAAAAATCCCAAAGCATGAGTCTCCCATAGAAACACCATGATGAAAATAGATGCTAGAGCAACAAGTATAAATGGAATAAGCAAAATTTACCTGTCAATTTCAATTATCACAGGTTTATTTTTATTGCTTGTGGATTGTTTTGCATATATTAATGTACTAGAATAAATTGGAACTGACAGTTACATTAGAAGCAAGAACAATTATTTTTAACTATCGTGTAACTTCGACATATTTTCTAAATATACAATGACCTGAACTTTTAAATTCTGGGAAAAAAAGAAAGTGTAATATTGGTTCGCCTTGATAAGTCAGTCATTTCACTCACACACACACACACACACACACACACACACACACACACAATTATTATTAGACTAATGAGGGACTTATAACTAGACTTGTAAACATCAAGCATTTATAATTTTGGATTAGTTAACATTTTAATAATCATTTGCACTATTTTTAAAGTTTTCCTGTTGGTTACCTCTCATGGGGACATTTCCAAGGAGGCAAAATTTGACATGAACATTTATAGTAATTCTAAAGTAGGAGTTTTGAACTTTTGACTGATGACCTACCAAACAGTTTATACATATCATTACGCACTAAAATGGACCACGTGATCTTGAAGAAATGGCTGATACAGAATGGGAGGGGAGAAACTGAAAGGTTAACCTAGACTAACTCGTGCTCAAAAAATAATTCCTCAAGTACGACTGAGGATCTCTCAGAGGGCGGAGCAGAAAGTCTCAAGAGGCTTTCACTGGCCAAATTGAGCCAATCGGAGAATCAAGTTGAATAAAAACATAATTAAAACCCAAGTAAGAATCCATTGGTACATACTAATATAAATGCATATACACACAAATGAGAGAAGTTCCATCGTGGAGCTCTACTAATAAACAGAAAAGGAACGGTGGAACTAAATGATCGCCCTTTGTCGACCAACGTAGCAATGACAGGCGAGGCAAGAAGAGTGGATGAGTGAGAGTGTGGTGGGGGCAGATCTGACAGAATGCTAACAGTCGAGGCGTCTGGTTAAAGGGTACATGGACTTCTGCGAAATCCCCTTCCAACTTCTCTGCAATTTTGAAACTATACCCAAAATCGTACCAGTGCAGCCTCTTAAAGACCACTTGTGTCTATTAACAATATTTTATTTTAACTGTATTATTCTATTCAGGATTTCTCTGGGCTTCCAGTGGGTATATTTTAAGCTCACAGGAAAAAAAAGTTATAAGTAATTGTAAATTTCTGATAAAAGATGAAAAATACTGAACACTGGAGTGTAGTTTTAAAATATTAAGAAACTATTGTAGGTTTCTGACCAGACAGATGTTATTCTGTCTGTTCAGGCCTCTGCTATTCTGGGTTCATAATGAGCCCTGGCAAGAAAAATGGTCACATGACCATGAATTGTGAAGGAAGCAGGACCCCGAACGCGGGGAGGGGCGGGTCTTCTCTGTGCCCGGCACCCGTGACTCTTGCTCGGTTTTATCCATCTATTCCTGAGTAAAGCCTTTTCAGTTCTGAGTGAAATGCAATTACATGCAGACGCTGTCCTTCAGGAACACAAATTCAAGGACAGAAGATGAGGAGGGGAAAACAATGATAATATAATGCATGCTAGAATGCAAACACAGAAGTCGAGCTATGAAGACATAAAGAACAGATTGGGTCTTCCTAATGGGCATGTGAAAGATGCGCAACATCACTGATCACCACAATGAAAATCCAAATGACAATGAAA
>PVJO010025323.1:0-22870 GCA_004026905.1 Hystrix cristata | reverse complement strand
AACCTTTCTTCCCCTAATTTTGGGTGTTGGGTATTTTGTCCCAGCAACGAGAAAAGTAAATAAGACATTCACCCACATGTACCATTCACCCACATGTACAGATAACTTTAGCATCTGAATCACTATATCCTTTTGTGTGTGTGTGTGTGTGTGTGTGTGTGTGTGTGTGTGTGTGTGCTGGGGCTCAAACTCAGGGCCTCACACTTGCTAGGCAAGTGCTCTACCACTGAGCTAAATCCCCAATTCCTATATGTACTTTTCTACCATTTTTTACTTCAAAATTCCTCAGAGTAGCCAGGCATGGTGGTCTCAGCTACTTGGGAAATAGGAGGATTGCTTTAGGACAGGAGTTCCAGTCCAGCCTGGACAATATAGCAAGGCTCCATCTCAACAAAACAAAACAAAATCCCTCAGGGTAATCTATGTAATTGTACCCCAGTCTCACCTCCAAGATCCTCAACTCATCCTCAGGCCCCTCCCTGGCCTTTGTCATTTCCAAAACAATCTCTCAGGATCACCTCCATGGATTTCTACTTCATTCATGCATATATTCCCACTCATTTCACCCCATGGGGACCTCTGAACCATTGACACTATCAGTTTTTACAATCCACCATCCCTTTCTTGTGTTTACTACCCTTTGGATGTAATTTACACCCAGGATCAAATATAATTGCTCTCCCTCTATTTTAGCAAAACCCCTGTAATAGAACATTCCAGGCATCTAACTACTTGTTTGGTCCTTGCGACCCAACAGTGCAAGGCTGCTGTGGGTGGGAGAGTCGACGATGATGCTCACAGGTGTCACTAAATTAATAGTTTCTACCTGGGAGGAGTTTTGCTCCTTCCCTCCCCAGAATATCAGGCAATGTCTGGAGACATGTTTGATTGTCCTATGGTGGGATGTGGGGCACATTCTACTCCCATCTAATGATAGATGTCAGGGATGCTGCTAAATATCCTATAATCCACACAACAACAAAGAATTATCTGGCCCCAAATGTCAATAGCACCAAGGTGAAGAAATTTCGCTGTAAGTCATTCACTACAGTTCTCTAAGGGGCAATCAATACAAGGCCTGTGCATTTGCTCTTATTGCTGTCTATAATATAGTTTCCGAGACGCTGGCTCATCATGTAACAATCACTTCCCCAGAAAGTTGCCCTGACTTTATTTGAGATTGGATTCAGACTCATCACAGTAATATTTCATTGCCTTCAAAACATGGACCATTTTATGTCTTTATTGCCTCCTTTCTCCTTTTAGAAAATAAGTTACAGGGGCACATCCTTTATCCTTTATCTGTTTTGTTCACTACAGTATCGTTACAGTCAAGTATGATATAGGGTCTAGCACACAACAGATGTTCAGAAATATTTGTGAGACAGTGGATGAAAATATTATTTATTTGCAATTTGTTCATTCATTCATCCAATATTCACTGGTGATAAAAATCCAGACACCAGCTGAGCATGGTGGTGTTGACCTGCCATCCTAGCACTCTGGAAGACTGATGCAAGAGAATTACAAGTTCAAGCCCAACCTGGGTAACTTGTGACTTCACAAGACCCTGTCTCAAAAAACAACAAGGAAACAAATCAGAAGAGTCCAGAGCTGTGAGAACACTGAATGATGATCTGACTCATTCTGGGGTGGGGCAGCCGGGCCAGGCTTCCTGGTAGTGATACCTGAGCTGATAGTTGAAGGAGGAGTCAGTTAGCTGGGTAGGGGAAGGTGGATTGGGCAGTTGGAGAAGAGCATCCAGGTAGACAGAACAGAGTGTGTGAAGGTGCCTTAGTCAGACAAACTGTCCGTAGTATGTTTTGGGACTGGAGAGAAGGCCAGGGTGGAGGAGGCAGACTTTGGTAAGCCACAGTGTAGCATTCACTCGAAGGAGCACAGAGTGCAGCTGAAGATTTTTATTTATTTATTTTTTAGACAGGGTCTTGCTGTGTAGTTCAGACTGGCCTGGAACTCTAGCTTGGGCAACTTAGCAATTTAGTGAGACACTGTCTCAAAAGAAAGAAAAGAAAAGAAGGCTGGAGATACATCTCAGTGTGAAAGCCCCAGTTTCAACCTCTAGTACTGAAAAAAGAAATTAAAAAAGGAAACAACAAGATCTAAATTTGTAGTGCGATCACTCCAGGGAACAGGTTTTAGAAGGCCACCGGAGATTGGTTTAGAGGCAAGTTGCAGTGTCTCAGTAAGAGGTGATGGCGGCTTGGCTTGTGGGTGGGGGCAGTGAGACTGGAGAGATGTTGGCTATACTTAAGGAATGTGGACTTTGGAGCTGGAAGTCACTCTTCAAAAAAAAAAAAACAAAACACCTCATCATTAATCAAAAAATACAATAAACATGAATAACAAAGTGTTTGTAAAGGTCTGCATTTACACCAAGGCAGATTAAGGAGTTTAACATGAAGAGCCCTTTGCTATGTTTATTTTATAGATGGAGCAAAGATTAAGAAGAAATGTTTGAAGGGGAAGAACATAGATGCAAAATGTGAGGGAACTGAGGTAAAACATGGAGAGGAAAACTGAATGAGAGCCAAAGTAGGAAAGGTGTTCTGAGAGGTGTGAGGAGGTTCCAGGAGAGATAGATTGGGAGGAAATAGTGAGAAAAGCGGGTGGGGGGCAGTGATGTGCAGGTCGGAAGATGAAAAGATAGATTAACAGTGTTGCTGGGGCCCAAAGGACTGGAGACAGAGGGCAATGGAAGACTAAAAGGGAGTGAAGCAGGAAGGTACAAAGTGGAAAAGGCAGGAAGGGGAGATGATCAAAAGGAAGAAAGAATAGATACTTGGAAGACCTGTCGAAAAGAAGCACGGGGCAAAAGCTTGGGCAAAGTGAGAAGGGTAAAGTGGAAGTCTGAGGGTGGAATCGAGGGCCGCCTTGGAGAGCCAGATGTTAGGGAGGACAGAGCAGTGGGGGAATGGAAGAGTGCACAGAGAGGCTGGCCCGGCCTCAGAATGGGAAAGAAAAGAGTGTGTGGCTGGGGAAGAAGAGGTGGGGAAAGTGGAGGATATGTTTGAAAAGACTCCAAGAGAAAGGAACGCTGGGTGTGGCTGACACTCTGACCCAGGCCTGGCCCTACTCCCCACCTTCCGCTTGGTCTCGGTGGTTTCTTCCTTTTCTAGAAGGAGACTTGATATTGAAGGGGCCACTGAGAGGCCCAGCCATTAGGTCATTTAGGGGTTGGAACGGGGATACCAAGAAGGTGGGGTTGTTGGGGAGCGAAGCTCATAAGCCTGATAGAGGGCCTCCCCAGAGGGCAGTGGCAGTGAGGGAGAAGGGTCCCATGGAAACGCCCAGCAGGCTGCTGCAGAGGAGACCCCCGCCCCGGGATCGAGCCAAGGCCCCTGAAGGTGGGATCAGCTAGACAGAAGAAAAGGGAGAAGAGCAGAGGGTGGAGGCGAAAGTAGGGCTGGACAAAGAGCATTTGGGGCGGAAACTGGCTGGGGAGAGGGCGGCGCTGTCTTTCCCGGGGCGTCCCCCAGCTCCGGCTCCGCAGCGACCCTGGCGCACCTGTGGGGAAGAAGGGAAAGGGCACCGAGGGAAGTCCGGTCACCAAGGGCTGACAGGGAGCTAGAGACTCCCTAGAAGCCATCGCTTCCTCTTCAGCTACGGTTAAAGCCCGGCAAGTGAAGGGGCGTGACCCTGGTGCTCAGGTTTCTTTCTCTTCACCTGGGCAAGGAGGGGTGGGGGCCAGGACTTCCGGTTCAGGTGAGTGTCCCTTCAGTGACGTCAGGTCATCCTCTGCTGCCCCTCCGGTCCCGCCCCACCCCGCGTTCCCGCTGTCCCTGGGGCGCGCCCCCGACGCCCTGCTTATATACGCAGGTGCGCCGCACCTGTCCGCCCGCACCTGGCGTTCACCGCCCAGCAGCTTTCCCCCGCGTCGCAACTTCTAACCAACTGCCAGGACACTTCTGAGGACTGCGCCCCAACAGGGTCGCTGGGAGCGCCGGAGAGAACCGCCTGGCCTTCGGGGACTGCTTTTGTCTGGAACCAGTCTTTCGGGCGCAGCCTGTCCGTCTGCCGCGAAACCGTCGCTCCACCAGAGGGGTCGAATTGTGTTCACTTTGAGTGACAAGATCTGCAATTACCCAGCCAAAAACTGTTGTCTCTTTGTGGGGCTAAAACTCCACCCCGCGTCGTCTTTTGTGGGGCTGCCCCCCACGTTTTGCTTTACTGTAGGGTCGCCCGCTCGGGGTCCCGTCTTTTCTGAGGGCGGAAATGGCCAATTCTGGCCTGCAGCTGCTGGGCTTTTCCCTGGCCTTGCTGGGCTGGGTGGGCCTGGTGGTGAGCACTGCCATCCCGCAGTGGCAGATGAGCTCCTACGCAGGCGACAACATCATCACGGCCCAGGCCATGTACAAGGGGCTGTGGATGGAGTGCATCACGCAGAGCACCGGGCTGATGAGCTGCAAAATGTACGACTCGGTGCTCGGCCTGCCGGGTAAGGCTGCTGAATCGACGGGGCGGACGCGCCCAAGGCCGAGGTGGCGCGCTGGGGGTGTGGCAGAGACCCGTGGCCCGGCGCCCTGGGTTGCCAGGGGCCAGAAGGAAGTAGAAGCGGTCCGGAGGGCAGCGGGGCTGGGCGGGAGCCCTGCGAGTTCTGGTGGCTGCACGTGGGCCGGCACCAGGCTGCCAGCGCTTCCCTGCCGTCTGGCGGCGCCTCCTCCCAGGCCGGGGTCGTCCCCTCCCCCACCGCCCCGGGCAGTCCGCGGCCTCGGCCTCCTCCCGCCTTCTTCAAAAGCGGGCACCGGGCGCCGGCCGCGCCGAGGGCAGAGGAACCGTGCGGGCTGTCAGACGTAGGCCACAGCCTGCGGCCACTAATCTTATCTGCTGATTAGCCGAAGCCACAAACCCTGTGGCCTGGATAGCGGGCCACCCTGGGCCACTCGCCGCGATGTGTGACCTGCAGCCGAGGCTGTGGTGGCTACCTGCACTTTTTTTGCTACCCCCTTCACCCTTCCCCCTACCCGGAGCAGTTTCACCGAAACCCTGGAGCCCCAGGCGGGCTCTTGAGAGGGCGGGGCCGGAGCAGGAAGGCCAACCAGTCGCCAGGGGGCGGGAACCTGCCGGCTCCCGGCAGACCTTGGACACTGAAGGGGCCCCACGCCTGGGGTAGGGGGAAGGCTGGAGCCACCTGAGGGCCCCCTGCACATCCATCATTGACGGTGACTTTTCTCCTTTGCAGCAACAATACAAGCTACTCGAGCCCTAATGGTGGTGTCCCTGGTCCTGGGCTTCCTGGCCATGTTTGCGTCCACCGTGGGCATGAAGTGCACCCGCTGTGGGGGAGATGATAAAGTGAAGAAGGCCCGTATAGCCATGACTGGAGGCATCGTTTTTATCCTGGCAGGTGAGTGACACCAGGGTTTCTGGTCTCCCACCCAGGAGGCTGGTGTTGGTGCTCACAGTATCGCAATCTTCATTCTCTTGCCAGGTCTTGCTGCCCTGATAGCATGTGCCTGGTGTACTCATCGGATTGTCACAGAGTTTTATGATGTTTATACTCCCGTGAATGCTAAGTAAGTCTGGGAGACAAAGAGGTGATCTGGGGTCCTGAAATAGGGAGGAGGATAAAGCAGGCTGGGATCCTGAATCCTGCTCCCTTCTTTCCACAGGTACGAGTTTGGCTCTGCCATCTTTATTGGCTGGGCAGGGTGTGCTCTGACCTTGCTGGGGGGTGCACTGCTCTCTTGCTCCTGTCCTGTGCGCCAGAGCAAAGCTTCCTACCGTGCTCCCCAGTCCTACGCCAAGTCTGCCTCTGCCAAGGAATATGTGTGAGCTCCGGTTCCCTGACAGGCTGTGGGTGTGCCCAGATGCCCTCTAGAACCTGGGCGGAGGGTTTAGCCTGTGGGCAGGGGCAGGACGAAGGCCTTCAGGCCAGTCCATCCCTGCACACCGTGTATAGTTCTGGGGGGAGGGGGGAAACAAAAAGAAGGGTGTGCTTTTTGTACAGTAATAAAAAAATTAGTTTTGGAAAATACACTTTTTCTTCCGGACCTCTGTTTTCTTCCTGCCCAGATCCTAACAGGGCACATGGAACCTAGAATGAATCTGCTTCGTTAAAACCCTGTCCCCGTTTTTAGAGCACCAGCAATGTGCCAGGCTGTCCCAGTCCATCTCGTCAGTCAGGGCTCGTACCTTAACTCTGGACTCTGATGCTTGACCCCCCCACCATTCTTGTTTAACTAGTTCCCAAAGAGTTTCTGTCTTAATAATAATAATAATAAAACACTTTATTAAATAAAGGTTCCTATTCTCTTGCCTTCTCCTGTGCCCTCCCCCTGTAGAGGCAGCATCTCTACAAAGCTCACGAAGGGTAGGGACGGGGGCAAGGCCAATGCCAACAGAAGATGGTTCTGGGCCCAGTCTTCCCTCTCCCACTACAGTCTAGTTAAATTTGGCTGTCAAATATCCAAGTCATCATCTGGATCTTCTTGGTCCAGGTCATCATAAGCATCTGGCTCATAGAAGATGCGGCTGGAAGCCTGGCTTGGCTCAGAGCGCAGCAGAGCTTGTTGTCTGAGGAGGGAAGAATTGGTGAGGGTGAGTAACAGTCAGGTCTCGATACAGGTGACTATGACTCTCACTCAGCCAAATTCCTAAGCCTCTGTCAATTTCCTGGTCAAGGTCCCTGTCTCAGCCCTCCATTTGTCAGGGCTGAAGCAGGTGCTCTTATACTGCTCTAACAACACTAAGTTCTTAGCAGCTTGAGGGCAAGGATTCTGCCACAGTCTTGCTTCACCTACCCATACACTGGGCACAGCAGCAGCCTTTGCCACACCCATATAGCTTCCAGTCCTAGCACTGCTTCCTAGAGAAAGGCCACCTCCCCAGGTTGTGGTCTGGCTCAGCCCAGGCTCAAATTACTCCGAAACAACCACAGAGCTGGAACCCATGGCTCTACAGAAGAGGGAGACAGAAAGGCCCTCTGCCACTGTGGGAGGTATGGGCAGGTAGGGAACCACTCCCTGGGCTTGTCTCTGGAGGTGGACTTCAGCCCCTATGAAGTCTGAGAGGTTAATCAATAACCTGTCATCACCCCACCCCTCTGTGGCCCAGATGTTGGGCTCTACTCATGGATTCAGGCTGTTAAGCTCCAACCTTACTTTTCAGAGCTGAACTGGAAGGGTAGAGTCAGGCTATCTCTGGTTTCTCTTTCTTTCTTGGACAGGCGAAGATTAAAGGTCAAATGAGTTGTGGGGTCCACCTGTAGGTACAAAGGATGCTGCTACTTGGACCCATCCATGGACTCTCTGACCCCACCCTCAACCTCTGTAGTTTTTATTCTCCTTTTGTCAGACTCTACTCTTAGATACCGGGAAATTGTGAGGATCTGTGCAGGGCTGGGACTGTAGGGGAGGCCCCTCTTGGAGATCCAAGCTGAAGTCAGGAAGGATGGAAAACCACTGAGTCTGGGGAGAAGAAAGAAGAGTTAAAAGTATTTTCCCACCTTACTGAACAATTCAGAGAATTCAGGAACTCATGTCCTCACAGTTTCCCATCATGTAAACTAGCTGTTTGCAGCCTTTGCCCTCAATTTCTTTTTTTTTGTTTTGTTTTGTTTTTTGTTTTGCCCTCGATTTCTAACACTTCTTTTTAAGTGTTTCCCTGTGAACTTGTTCCTTCTTCCTCCTAATAACCACCTTGTTTTAAAAAATCTTTTTCAACTTTCTGGAAGACACAGTATCTTTCACTGGGTCAAGTTCACAAGCTTTTTTTTTTTTTTTTAAAGACAAGGTCTTGCTATATAATTCAGGCTGCCCTCTAACTCACTGTGTAGCCAAGACTGGCCTCGAACTTGGGGTGATCTTCCTGTCTCAGAATTCCAAAAATTCACAAGCTTTTAGTCAAGCAATCCTGAGTTCAAATCCTAGTTATGCTACTTAACACGCAGCTCAGTAGTAAAGATACATGCACAGCATGCATAAGGTCCTGTGTTCGATCCCTGCCACCATGAAAATAAAAAAGCGACAGGGAAATACATAATCATGTAGGCTTTTTTTTATTGTTCTTCCCATCGTGCCACTATTTTCTCTGACCCTAATCTCTATCCTCCCTTCACTTTTCCTAACCTGATGAGTTGGGCGTTGTCGAGGCTTCTGGTAGAGGATATGAGCTGAGGCTTGGTCCACTGTACCACCCAGGGTCACTTCGATCTGAGCAAGACTGCTCAGTGCTCCAAGGGGGCCCGGGCCATGGAGCTCTTCATGCAGCAGGCCCAGCACATTCACCTGCTCTACCTGGGAGCTGTTACCTGGAGAGGAACAAGAAAACGAAGGGCACAAAAGAGAGCAGGGAATATTTAGGGTGGAGGCCTGGGAGCAAATTATGAAGAAAAGCATGGAGAGACCTGCATTCCATGCTAATTGCCACAATCCTTACTTTGGCCAATTTCATTGCCGTTCTCTGAGCCTCTTTCCACCTATACCTTAGTATACTTCCTTACTCTAAGGCAAATCTGATCAAGGCACCACTCTGACTTCGATCTTTCAGCAGCTCCTCATGGTCTTCAGGATGGAGCACTTTCAGCACTTAACTCCATTAACTTTCTAGTCTCATCTCTAACACACTCAACTACTCGTAGTTTTTGGAACTTGCCAAGATCTGAGCACCTCCTTTCCTCCCCCCATTTTTGGGAGCATTAATGAAGTGTCAGGCATTGCATCAAACACTTTAACACAATACTTTAATCCTTACAAAGGTCAGGTTTTACCTTTTTTATTTTTGGCAGTGCTGGGAATCGAACTCAGGGCCCTGCGCTTGCTAGGCAAGCACTCTACCAATTGAGCTAAATCCCAAACCCCTAGGTTTTACTTTTGTTTTGAGTGATACTGGGGATTGAATTCAGGGCCTCTGCACTGAGCTACAACCCCAGTCCTTTTTTCTTTTGAGACAGCACCTTGTTAAGTCACTAGTTTGCCCAGGCTAGCTTGATATTGTGATCTTCCTGTCTCAGCCTCCTAGAGTGCTGGGATTACAGGCCTATGCCACCACCCACCCAAAGGTCAGCATTTTTAGAGCAAATCATATTGACAATTTCAAATTGTTCATTCCAATGCCCGTATCTCCCCCCTCACCAGTTTTTTGCAGGGGAAACTGAAATTGAAACACTCTAAGATCAAGCGCTTTCACACAAAGCTTGATTGATATGTCTAACTTCAAAACCCCCAGTGTACTTCAGGACTAGTCCAAATGCCCCTGTCTGGATAAGCCTGGCCAACCTCTTGCTCTTCAAGATCATTCCTTTAAGGTATGCTGTACATGTGCCTATATCATCATAATCTTTATATTATCACAAGTCTTATCAGACTATCTTGCAACTACCTGTTTACTTGTCTGTGTCCTATATGAGACTTTGAACTCTTGGAAGGCGAGGACACAACCACATAGTCTTTTTCTGTTATCTAGAATTGTACCTGACACAGTGTATGCATTTAATATTTGCTACATGGATGAAGGAAATGAGTTTTAAAAGATGAGCATTGGAATAAGGTCTGACTGAAGATCCTTGATGCTCCTTCTTAAGGTAGAAAGTTTGAAAAGGGGCCATTCTGTGACAGGAAGAGATACATGAGGGGGAGCAAGGGTCTCACCACAGCAGGAATCTTGATGGCTTAGAGCATGGAGGGTCTGGCAGACTGTGGTACAGGGAAAATGAAGCAACAGCCAGCTGAGTGAATCAAGAGCAACATTGATAGGCCTGGAATCTGCTGTCCTGCATATAGCTCTCAAGGCACCCAGGGGTCCCTCAGGAAAGGCCTCCCCAGTTTTTGACCAATTGAGAGGGTCTCTGAAGAGGTCATGGTAAACCACTCTGCAAAGAGAAAATAAGACATAATATTATACTTTCTCCCAACCTCAGCCTTAACCATCCCATCTTTATGGCTGTTTTTTCAATTTTTCCTAGTACCCTAAACATTAATAAAAGCTAATTACTGAGATAATAAAGTAGTTGAAAACACAGACTTTAATGTCCAACAGCCTACGTAGTAAGCTTGGCATCACTACTTGTCCAAAGTCACCTAATTTGACATTGTTCTAAACTCTCCATCTGTACTACCAATGCCTTAAGTCATGGCTCTGTTGCTCCTACCATTATTTTCTGAGACTCATTAGAAGAGGGAACACGTCTGTCTCATTGCTGCTCTGTTTCTGGTGCCCAGCACAACATGTGATTTACAATTGGTACCCAGTGTGTATACATCTTCTGTGTGAACAGGGATTATTGCCATAGCCTCCCTACCTGATCTTCCCGTCTCCATGGAGCCACTCTCCAATACATCCTCCACATTGTGGTCACTGACCAGATTAGTGTTTCTAATAAGTATGATGTCACTAATTCTCCTTCCAATTTTCCAAATAACTCCTCACTGCCTTTGGGATGATAGCCTCTCCACTCCTTTTCACACTCTGTAAGACTTTTTACAACCAAGTACCTGTTTATCTGCATGATCTCAGAAAGCTCTTCCACCTTCTGTTAACAGGTATTACGTACACCCTCCTAACTCTGCACATGCTGTTTTCTCTGCCTCTAGGACAAGTCCCTCAGTAGCTTGCAGTCAGTGTTGATCCAAATGTGGAATCCACGACTCATTTGAGCACCACCAGATTCTGGATAACTAAAAAGGCAGAGCATATACATTCTTATCCTCTAGTACGACCTTTAGTACTAAACTGCATTGCTTGCCTTTTATCACTATTACTCCTTAACTTCTAGGATCTCTGCTTTGTAGCGCCTAAATTGTCACCGTTCCTCATCATTCCTCTTACTTTCATCACCTTTAAAAGATCCACATCTGTTCCTTCAATGAATAAGTGGCCGCTGCTAAATACTAGATTCTGCACTTGTTGCTGTTAATGAAGTCCATTAGCAATAGAGGGCCTACATCTAACGAAATACCTCCTCGTTTGTACTCACCGGCTGTTGATATCAGAGTCAAAACCTTCTCGAAACTCTTCTTCGCTGACTTCACAGCCCAGGACATGAACTTGCTCCCCACTTAGGCAGAGATAAGGGGGAAAAGTCGAAAAGTAGGGCACAGGCTCCCTC
The DNA here is from genome assembly GCA_004026905.1 of Hystrix cristata. Classification (NCBI taxonomy): domain Eukaryota; kingdom Metazoa; phylum Chordata; class Mammalia; order Rodentia; family Hystricidae; genus Hystrix; species Hystrix cristata. Next base: position 11,805 of record PVJO010025323.1, on the reverse strand, counting down.
CCTAGGGCAAGACAGCAGGCTCTGCCAGATACTCACCATAGTGCAGATTTCCTAATCAGCGCCTTCAAGAGGTCGCGCCCCTCCCACTCTACGGAATCTGGGAAAAGCAAATAAGAGCCCTGAGGTTTCCGCCTTTACGAACCCGTCACTGCTTTTACCCCTAGCCTGCGACCGTGGCCTTTCCTCCCCACTCCTGCTCCCTGGACCAGGCCTAGAACCCTCTGTGCCTTTGGCCCTTACCCCGAAGCAGCACCAATCCGCCAAAGGACAACAGCGACCCCAGCATCTCTGACTGCTGCCCCGCCCATTCAGACGCCTTCTGATGGCGTCACGACTCCGCCCGCTCCGGTGTACGGGGCGGAGCAGTCATGTTTCCTCCCACCATTAAGAGCGGGCAAAGTCTAGAGAGGTAGCTTTATATTCGATATTTCCAGAGGAAGTCACGCCGAAGAACCCCTGCAAATTCCTGGAGCACAGACCTAGGGACGACAACCACAGACCACGTTTTACCGTGACAGGGGCCGCAAGAGCCGTTGGGACTGTTGTAGGGGAGCGAGGGGGTGTCGCACGAGCCCCTCCACCGCGCTCAGACGCTTGGGTCAACTGACGTCACTCGCCCCGCCCCCGCGGTGATTGGCCTCACTCCAGGCCCCGCCCCGTGGCTGCCTTCCGCGCGTGCGCAATACTACAGCCTTGTCGGGCGCTGTTGGCTTTCCTTATCCCTACCCCCATAAGACACAGCAGAGGGAACATTAGCCCGGGTGAAGCGAATAACGTCACCAGCGGAAGTAGTGTTAGAGGGGAAGAGGAGGGGGAAGAGAGGAGGAGGGAGACCTCTGGGCGGTAAAATGGCGCCTGTCAGAGTAGGAAATCCAGTGGCAGAGGCTGCAGCCCCGGTCCCCAGCGGCTAAGGGACCTCTGACCTCGGGGAGGGGGAGGCCACTCCGGCCCAGTGCTCCGCGCCCTTCGGCTCCCCCTCCCCCTCCTTCCCTACTCTTTCACTCAGTCGGCCTATTCTCTGCCGCCGCGGCCCTTCGCGCGCCGCTGCCCTCGCCCGCCCCTTTCCCGCGGGCAGCCCCCTAGCGCGCCTGCGCAGCGGGCCACCCTCCGCTTCCCCTCCCCCTCCCGTAGTCCTAGCCCCCTCCCCCACGACCCCCTCCCCCAATTCTCCATCCCCTTCCCTCGCAGTCTCGGAGGACCCCGTCCTATTCCCGACCTGTCTCGGCCTGCAACCTTCGCGAAACCGTCGGTGCCACTCCCCGCCCATGTCGGCCCCCGCGGGCTGCCCACGCCTGTCCCCCAGCTCCCCGTTCCGCTGGGCTTTCCCCTCGCCAGGGGTGGCTTTCTGAGCTGCCGGCTCTGTGCCCTTCTCTGCAGCCTCTCCTGCCACTCGGGGCCCCCGTTCCCCCTCCTGGAGGCGGGGGGCTGCCCCCGGGGGGCTGGCGGAGCTGGGCCGTGGGGGCCCCGGGGCCGGCGGTGCCGGGGTCATCGGGATGATGCGGACACAGTGTCTGCTGGGGCTGCGTACGTTCGTGGCCTTCGCCGCCAAGCTGTGGAGCTTCTTCATTTACCTTTTGCGGAGGCAGATCCGCACGGTGAGCCTGGGTGGGCGCTGGCGGTGGTGGGGACCTCTGTCCGCGGTGCTCATGGGTTTAGGAAAGTAATCGGCCGTCGGGCCTAGGAAGAGTGCTGGCGGGCGCCTTTTCTGAGAGAGAATTAGGGTACCCTGAGCGGGGAGTAGGGTAGTGAGGAGGAAAACCCTTATAAATAGAAATAAGATTGAGGCGGGGGGGCGGTAAGTGGGCCCAGATGGGACAGAATTTGGTAACTCTTAGGGGCCAACATGGTGGGTGGGGCATTCTTAAGAAAGCAGGAGTTGTTGTTAAAGAGGCAGGGAACACCTGTTTGCTGGCAGCCAGATCTGTTGATGTGGGTTCGTGAAAGACTTTACTATTGGAACCTCTGGGTGTGCTTAGTCTTGGAGACACAGGGTGTCAAGGGTGAGGGTGGGGGTGGGTAGGAAGGCATATGTAATAAACATGGATGGGAACTTGGAAAAGCTTCATCAATGGAACTCCTCAAATAAGGTCCTGGAAATTTACTTCGTAGTGTGAGTGTGGATGTGTGGATTTTCGAGACCCTAGCTTTTATGATGAGCATCTTTAGTTGTGGGAGGGAGCACATTAAATTTTAGGTATTCCTGTTAGAAGTTGGGGCCAGTCAGTTGTAGAACTTTGCACCTGAAGGTGCGCTGGTTTCTCCAAAAGATCTAGCATTGTGAAAGGATACAGTGGGGAGTGGAGACTTTTGGGTGTACATAAGCACCTCTGGGTTCCCTGCCTGGAGCTTTTATCTGAGGTCAAGCCAGTTCTGCTATCATACAGTAACTTAATGAATATACCCTTGTTTTCTCATCACCTCTGGGGAAGATCCTTGAAAGAATCTGGGAAAAATTGAGTGAGCTGGGGTATAGAGGTCTTTACCCTAGGATATTTCAGTATAATCTGAAATATTAAAACCAGGTATGGGCAGCAGAAGTCAAGAGAATTCTCAGAAAGACCTAGGTGGTAGTAGCGGTTGACTTGTTTGGGGGGAATGGCCTGGCTTTGGGTTAATTCTCTTTTCTACCAGTCTGTTCCTTCTACTTCCTGGATTAGGGTGAGGACTGTTCTGGGTTGTGGGCAGGGCTATTTCCTTAAGATAGGAGAACTAGGAACCAAGAAAAATCTGGGGTCGGAGAGGCAGAGGTGAGTGTGGGGCCAGCTCCTGGGCTTTACTTGGTGTTGAGTGCCGTCTTCTCTGACCTGAGAATCCCCCTTCTCTCCTAGTACGTTTTCTGGGTGTAGAGAGTAGTGCTCCAGTCCATCTATTGGAAGGTTGGTTACTTCCGTAACTGCTTTCCTTTGGCAGCACTGACCCCACAGCCTTTTGTCCTCTCTTCCCTACCAGTGTGGTTTCCTCCCCCACTCCCTTTCTGGCAGATGCTTGGAGCATTCCCTACATGCCCAGCATATGCAACCCGAGATAGCAGGGCAGGACATCCGAGCTGTTTCAGCCTTCATCGCACCCCCCCATCATGGCCCAGGGAGAAAAGAAGGGCAAGATGCCTTGAGATAAAGGGGAGAAAGCCCTTTGGTTTGCAAAGGGGGAGCATCAGTCTGATGTGTTTTGGGGCCTAGGCATATAGACTGAAGAGTGTTTGTACTTTAGAAGAGAAGAGAAGAGGAGCCAGGCTTTTAGTGGGGAGATCTGAGTATTAGGAAATAGCCTTTAGAGAAGACTTGGAGAAGCAGAGCTAGAAGGCTGAGGTAGTGACATCCTTGTCCCTTCTTCATCTCTCCCAGCCCTTACTTCACTTTAGCTTTTTCTGTACTCTGTCAGTCATCCTCACAGGTGGGCCTTTCCAGTGTTCTGTGCCTTGCCCTGGGTACCAGGGTAAGGAGGCTGTTCAGAGGGCTGAGGTTCTCTGCAACTTGTGACTTGGCTAGTAGAGACACAAGTGGACAGGTGGCTGGTTAAAATAGACCTGGTAGCCCTCGGCCAAAAGAACTTAAATGACCTGACAACCTCTGGATTCCCTCATCTTCTATTCCCCTTTAGTGATCCAAGAATCTCCACTCCTAATTCCTATTCCCTGTCCACTAAGAGTGTGAGGTTTTTGATTCCCAAAAGAGAGATTATGGGAGTTGCTGCAAAGAATCCTTGGGGTGAAGGTGGGGACCCACTTGTGTTTCTTTGTTCAACATAGCAAGATAATGTTAAGAGGGTAGGTTCTAGTATCAGTCTGCATGGGAGTAATCCTGGCTGTACCATTTCATTGATTCTGCTAATATTAACTGACCACCCTTGCTATAATGTCATAGGCACTGGGAAAATAGCCGTGATTGAGACAAAATTAATGCTGTCATGAAGTTTTCATTCTAACTGGGGAAATGAACAAATAAGATAAGTCTAGCTGAGGGGTTAGAGATTTAGCTCAGTGGTAGAGCACTTGCATAGCAAGCACAAAGCTCTGAGTTTGATCCCCAGCGCCTCCTCCTCAAAAAGCAAGTTAAATATAGCCGTGTGCCCTTAGAGCAAGGTATTTAACCCCACCAAGCTTTGGTTTCTTTATCTTTAAAACAGGGGTAATAATAGTACAGTATTATTATTAGGATTGTTTTATGTTTTGTTTTGGTGGTGCTGGGTATTGAACCCGAGGCTTCATATATATGCTAGGTAAGTGCTGTATCACTGACTCCTCCAGCCCTATTAGGACTGTTTTAAGGATTAGATGAAATAATCTTAAATCGTAAGTACCCAGCATATAGTAAAGTTCAGTATTTGCTACCTGCTATTGTTACTGGGTGTGGGGATTTTTTTTTGTTTTGTTTTAGTGCTGGGGATGGAACTCAGGGCCTTGCACTTGCTAGGTAAGCCCTCTAACCACTGAACTAAATCTCCAGCCCCCTGCTACTGTTACTGGGGAAGAGTTCCTTGTCAAGAATTCTAATCCTCTTTCTTGTTATCTTTAGGTAATTCAGTACCAAACTGTTCGATATGATATCCTCCCCTTATCTCCTGTGTCCCGGAATCGGCTAGGTGAGTATGCTGCCTGGGAAGACTCCTTGAAGTTGAGGTAGGATTCCAGCTTTGTCTGGACATCAGTTCATGTTATTATCCCTTCCCATTGTGGTTCAGCCCAGGTGAAAAGGAAGATCCTAGTGCTGGATCTGGATGAGACACTTATTCACTCCCACCATGATGGGGTCCTGAGGCCCACTGTGCGGCCTGGAACGCCTCCTGACTTCATTCTTAAGGTGTGTGGGGGTGGGCAGTAATGAAATGGTTGCAGCTGTTACTGTGTCCAATTTTGGGCCCCCTCTTCCAGTCCTAGGGCATGTGATTCTCAAGCTCTGGCACCAGTGTCAGCCTGAAGGAGAGCAGTAGCCACTGGGGGCTAGGGGGTTCTCTAGACTCGTGTCATGGTTCCCAGAACTTCCCCTAGTCTTTCCCTTTTCGTCTACAGGTGGTAATAGACAAACATCCTGTCCGTTTTTTTGTACATAAGAGGCCCCATGTGGATTTCTTCTTAGAAGTGGTGAGTATATGAAAATTAAAGAGAGCTCTGTGATGAAGGACTGGGTATAGGACTTTGAGAATTTAGGGAGTTTAGAAGAAGAGGTGAGAAGTGGGTGGTGGTAGTTTAGGAGAGAGAGTGGCTATAGGAAGATAGGGAATGACTGTGTAGACGGGGTTCATTTCTTGTACTGATGTAATTGTATTTTCCCATAGGCATCTGCTCCTTTGTGTTTCCATTTCTGTACCTTAGAGTGTATGATGCCTCAGATACTGGGTTTGAAGGTTTGGAAAGGGTTGCAGAATTTTGTATGCAGAGACATTTGATGTTGCTAGAAGGCCTGAATAACTAGGCTGAAAGAGAACTGTGTGCTAAATGAATGATCACTTTGTATGACCCCTCTCTTGTTCCCAATCTATTTCAGGTGAGCCAATGGTATGAGCTGGTGGTATTTACAGCAAGCATGGAGATTTATGGCTCTGCTGTAGCAGATAAACTGGATAATAGCAGAAGCATTCTCAAGAGAAGGTACTACAGACAGGTAAGGGGCTTGAATCCAGGGATAGAGTGAGGTTTTGGAGTCAGGCCACCAGGGAGGGATCTGGGTTTGAGGAAATTGCCCTGGGTGGGGGTGTGAGGAGGCATGGAGGAGGCATACTACATAATTCCCTGCCTTCCAGCACTGCACTTTGGAGTTGGGCAGCTACATCAAGGACCTCTCTGTGGTCCACAGTGACCTCTCCAGCATTGTGATTCTGGATAACTCCCCAGGGGCATACAGGAGCCACCCAGGTATGAGGAAAGGTGGTGAGTCTGGCAGAACCAGGACATGGTCTGAGGAGGGTTTTTTTGGTGATGCTTGGAATGGAACCCAGGGCTTCATGCATGCTAGGCAAGTGTTCTACCTCAGAGCCCATCCCCAGCTCCCCAAGGACATATTTTGAATGCAGGGAAGCAGGAGGTAGGAGACATGGGCCTTGGTTTTTGAGAGCTGGTATACTGTATGTCCAAGTGGAAGTTGTTTCTCTGTTTCAAATGAGACACGCCCCAATCTGTCCATTTCATAAATCAGACATGGTATATAAATATGTTTCAAGTGAGTCACAATAGCAATAAGTTTGATTAGACACTTCACACTAGTATGAGATCTGATGATTAATTTTACTCGTGAGGATAAATCAGGAAGTTGTTTATTTAAGTTGTTGGAGATGAAGAAAAATATTTTTTATTTTATTTTTTTGGGTGCCGTGAGGCAGGGTCTTGCCATGTATTTCAGGCTGGCTTTAAGCTCAGAGCCGTCCTACCTCAGCTTCCTGAGTGCTGCGGTTATGGGCAGGCACCACCATTCCTAGCTTGGAAGGAAAAATTTTTTTTTTTGGGTGCTGGAGATTGAACTCAGGGCCTTCTGCTTGCAAGGCAAGCACTCTAACCACTGAGCTAAATCTCCAGCCCAGGGAAAGATTTTTAAGTAAAGAAATTTCATGTAAAAACCCCAGGTGCTCTTGAATCCTTTGTTTCTTCTTGTATGTATTTTCACCCGCCTTAGACAACGCCATCCCTATCAAATCTTGGTTCAGTGACCCCAGTGACACAGCCCTTCTCAACCTGCTCCCAATGCTGGATGCCCTCAGGTAAGGGGAATCAGGCTGTAGACGCTTGGATTTCTGAGGAAGGGTTATTGTGGGGGGAATCCCAAGAGAATAAAAGTGTTTGTCCTGTTTAACTTACTGACCTCTCTTCCCTTGAGAATTTAGTGTTTGGACCGGGTTGTACCCCAAAGCTCATCACTTTAGCCACTGGGTTTTGGTCACAGTGAACCTATCTCATCATGTGAAAGTGGTGATAAATGCTGCCCCACATCTCCCGTTGAGGCCTGGTGTGTGCTAGTGCTGTGAACATGTCAACTCTAAGGTACTCCACCAATGCACGTTATTGTCATCCCAGGTTCACCGCTGACGTTCGTTCCGTGCTGAGCCGAAACCTTCACCAACATAGGCTCTGGTGACAGCTGCTTCCCCTCCACCTGAGTTGGGGTGGGGGGGAAAGGGAGGGTGAGCCCTTGGGATGCCGGCTGATGCCCTGTCCAATGTGAGGACTGCCTGGGCAGGTCTGCCCCTCCCAACCCTCTCTGCCCTGGGAGCCCTACACTCCACTGGGAGTCTGGATGGACACATGGGCCAGACTGTGAAGCAGCCTCACTTACTTCGTGTTCACACTCCATGGAAACCCCAGACTGGGAGAGGCGGAGGCCTTGGACAGCCGACACAGTGTCTGGTGGAGAGGCAGGACTGGCTGGAGTGAGAGACACATACAGTGATCCGGGAGGCTCAAAGAGAAGCCAAGTCAGCTTTGTTGTGATTTGATTTTTTAAAAACTCTCGTACAAAACTGATCTAAATTCTTCACTCCTGCTCCAAGGGGCGGGCTGTGGGTGGGAGATTGGGATTTTGGGCCACTTCTTCCCTTACTTTCCTTCTGTTTTTCTCTCCCTAGATTCCCTCAGGCCTGTAACCAGCTCTTTTTTTCCTTTCTTCTCTTTTAAACCATGCATTATAACTTTGAAACCAAAGCTGCCCTAGGTCCTTCTCTGGGGTTTTGGGAAATGAAGGGAGGGGACTTTGTTCACAAGCCACCCTGTCCCTGAGGCAGAGGAGAATATTGCTTTTGCGGGTAGGAGGAAAGGTAACGTTGAGTAGGGAGGGAGAAGTGAATAGCTGATACCTGATGCTTTAATGGGACGGGTTCTGGGTAACAGAATAAGTGCCCCGGAGAGCAGCGCAAGGACCATATCAGAGCAGTAGGATGCAGAAAAGGGGAGAAACCTGGACTCCACAAAAGGGCCTACAGCTGGAGAAAGGCTGGGCTTCGCCTTGGGGACTGACGTGGACTGTCTGAACGAGCTCTGCCCCCAGGAGGCTGACTGCCCGGCCTCCGAGGTTGGGGCAGGGCCAGCGGTCTCCCGCCTCCCGGGGCCGGCTCTACTTCCTCACGCCCGCCACGTGACGCTCCGCCCTTCTCAAAGGTCACATGATCTCGCAGCTACAAATCCTCAAAGTGTTCCTCCGCGGTGGCCTAGTCCCTTCCGATCGGACCTCATTTCCATTCCCTATTGGTCCGCTCATTTCTGGACCCTAGCAGTTCTGTCTGTCCGTCCAAAAATCTTATTTCCTTTCTGCCCTTTTAAGTACATTTCTGCCACTTGGGTACTACTTTGTTTTGGTGTCACCGGCTGCTTTCAGCGTAGCAACACGTTTCGCAAATAGACCGTAATTGTTTCAGGTCTTACATGTTATTTCCGAAAAGAACTTTTGGAGAACCAGGTCTCACGATTATCATTTATCCCTTTTCATCTCCAGCCTCGTGAGGAGAGAGAGGTCGGGAAAGAGTTTCAGTTATTTTCAGTTATCTTCGCCGGTAACAAAAGCCAACTACCTTTGCTACGTCGCCTGCGCAGTCCACAAGTTGATTCCAAAGCGATTACGCTAATGGCGTGAGGTGGGCGGACAGTGGGTGGTGCTACGATAGTGGCGCTAGCTGCTGGGCTAATGGCGTATTTTAGCAGGCGGGGCAGTCTGGGATGGTCGGGGGCGGGGTTGGTGAATAGGGAAGTGGCGCAAATTCGTGGATCGCTCCGCTGAGTCCGCCCGCGCGTAGCTGCCATCGCCGCCGCCCCCTGTCCCGGCCCCCCCTTCCCCAGGTTCCCTCAACCTAGCTCGGTCCAGCCCGGTTCCCGGGAGGATGAAGTTCGTGTACAAAGAGGAGCATCCGTTCGAGAAGCGCCGCTCTGAGGGCGAGAAGATCCGGAAAAAATACCCGGACCGGGTTCCGGTGAGGACAGTAGCTAGGGCCGCGGGCGAGGGACGCTGACGCCGCAGTCTGGGCTTGGATCTGGGAGCGACGCGCGGGAGTCAGGCTACCATCTGTGGCGGCCTGGGAGTGATTCCCAAACTGGTATCCCTAGGAATGGGGGTTGCAAGGAATGGAGTAGCAGTAGAGCTGGGGGAGAGCGGATGTGGATGGGAGAGAGAAGCTTTGGCATTCGTGAGTGGAGACCTTAGATTTTGACAGTCTGAGAGCGTCACATGCATGGACATCTTCCTAGCTAGCTAGCTTTTCAAGATTGACTGATCGGCCCAGGGAAGTCATCAGGCTGCTCCGGTTAAGGACGTTGTTTATTATGACTCGCCAGAGATCGATCCTGGTTATTTAGATGAGCCAGTGGGGTCGGGATCTCTGGACTTAGTGCTGCACCGCGTGTACAGAGACAAAGAAGTGAGTCTGGGGTAGGTTTAAGTACTGGAATATAGTAGCTTGAGTTCTTGACAAGTGGAGCTGTGGGCAGTGTTATGTCAACTAATTTTCATTTTCTGTTTTATCAGGTGATAGTAGAAAAGGCTCCCAAAGCTCGGATAGGGGACCTGGACAAAAAGAAATACCTGGTGCCTTCTGATCTCACAGGTGGGAACCTGACCAAACACTCAAGTTTGCTTCCCGTAGGAGTGCCATTTCGGGGTGGGGGCAGGAGCTCTACCTACCAGCAGTTCTTCTGAAAGGGTTTATGACCTCTGTGACTTTCTTACACCTTATATCTTTGGCAGTTGGTCAGTTCTACTTCTTGATCCGGAAGCGAATTCATCTCCGAGCTGAGGATGCCTTGTTTTTCTTTGTTAACAATGTTATTCCACCCACCAGTGCCACAATGGGTCAACTATACCAGGTACGCTGCCTGGGAAGTAGTGGAAAGGAGTCTTGGGAGAGCTTGGTGGGGGGAAGGTGTTATGTCAGCAGTTCTTGGACCAACTGGCCTGCTTGCTTTAGAATTTCGTGATTGTCCTGGATTGGGATTTGGGCAGAGCAGTGAGAATAGAAGGAAGAGACCAGTGAGTTGGAGGAACTGTTCTGGGGGATTTTAGCCACTTCCCATTCCAAGGTGTCAGAGAACAGTTTGAGATCTTTTTGCTTAGGACCGTTGCAGGGCTGATACTGCTTCGTTGCTAGGGTCTGGTCAGTGAGGCACTTTGGCAGAGGCAGCAGGGTGGGGTGGGGATGGGGGTGGCACTTTAAAAGAATGGTTCTTGAAGAATGTGTCTAGACAATGAGTGGTTCAAGTTACCGAGGGCCATTGCCTGAACTCCATTTTTGCTTTTGTCCTAGGAACACCATGAAGAAGACTTCTTTCTATACATTGCCTACAGTGATGAAAGTGTCTATGGTCTGTGAAGCTGCTACCCCTGAGCTGGGGGGGGTTCCTTTCTACAAAGAGAGAGGTGGCACCCCTTTCCTGATCTCCACTTCCTTCAGGCTCAAACACAACCTCCCTTCTTCAGGACCTGCACTTCTTAAAGATTAAGGCTTTCTATCCAGCCCCTCAGAGCAGAAAGGGTAATGGTGGACATGGCCTTTTGTACCTCTTCCTTCTCCTTTCTTCCCCTTTCTTTACCATCCTTTCCCACTGTGCTTTAGACTTCTTGATTGTCAGTCTCTGTCACACCCAGTGATTGTTTTGGTTTCTGTTCCCTTTCTAACTGTCCAGGGGTTTCAGGACCCCAACAATCCCTTTCACTACTTTCTTTTTAGGGGGGTAATGGAAGGGACTGAAATTGTGGAGGGAAAAGTAGGAGACACATCAATAAAGAGGAAACCACCAATTGAACTGAATTTTGTCTTGTTGTCCCCGTCTTTTCTTTGGTTTCAAAGGTATCCTTGGGCTTCAGTGATGTGGAGGGAGAAAGAGCCAGTATAGGATGGAGGAATAGAAATATATTTAGTTAATTTTGTTGATGGCCATTCCTTCTGCATAAAAAGGGTGCATGTGATGTGAATGGAATACTAGTTTTATATGCATGCGTTATACTGTTCAATACTGTTTTTTACTGTGAGTTCCTGTGAAGAAAGTTTGAATGTTTTAGATAAACATAACTAAGTTTGTCATTCTGGATTAAGGGAGAGATGTTTATGTGTGGGAGGCGGTAAAAAAAAATTATCTTCAGTTGCATGTCACTTGCAGACTTTGTCCCCGCATGTGGGAGCTGGTGGAGTGGAAACCCTGGGAGGAAGCCTGGGAGGAGGGGGCCATTATCACCAGAACTTCATCTCCCAGTAATCATTTCTCCGTCTGGCCGGAAGTGGGGCGGTCCCCCGGGGAAGAAAGAAAGTGCAGAATGAGAAAGTATGGTGGCCGAGAGTTCTAATCCCTTCTGTCTCGGTCCCGCCCAGCCTACATTTCCCAGGAGCCTGTGCGCGCTCTTCCGCCTACTCCCCCTTGCTCCCGATATCCCCGCCACTCCCCGGAGGCGGGGAGCAGCTTATTGCGCCTGCGCCAGCCCATGGCTTGCTGGGAATTGAGGTTCCGGAGGCTCATACGTTCCCTATTCCGCTGCCCATGGAGGAACTACAAACCCCTTCGTGCACTGCGCGTCGGCGCCGGCGAGGGGGGGAGGAGGAGGAAGGAGGAGGGAGGAGGAGGGAGCAGGCGGCCGGCGGCGCGGGGGGAGGGGGCCCGGTCCGGGAGTGCGGGAGGCAGTGGGAGAGGGAGGTGGCGGCAGCGGCTAGCGGACTCAAGTCTTAACCGGGTCGAAGCGGACACTTCTTTGGAGCGAGGCAGTAGGAGCACCGAACACCAGAGGCAGCACCGGGATCTCCGGCTTAGGGGAGAGGGGCGCCGGACCGGGAGGAGGGGAGGGGGCGATGCTGGAAGCCATGGCGGAACCCAGTCCCGAAGGTGAGCTCTCCCCCGGCTCAGAGCAG
>PVJO010025322.1:11106-22993 GCA_004026905.1 Hystrix cristata | reverse complement strand
CGCGCCCCCTCCCCTTCCCGCGCCTGTCCCCTACCCCATAAAAACCCCACACTCCTATTGTTCAGGGCCATTACCTCTGCCTCCTAAGAGGGGCACGTACTGGCCCAGAGCTCTGTCTGAACATAGCTTGTTGTTTTTTACATCGAACCTGGTCTCTTGTCGTTCTTGGGCGCCGCTCACCCTTGTGCCGGGTAAGTTGGGGAGGATTTAGCCTTAACATTATGACGTGTGGCTGCCTTGTTAGGCGCTGCCTAAGGTCAACATACTCCACTCCTGGGTCAAAGGGACCTGAAATGTGCTCACCAGGAGACACATCTGGGGAGGGCCCACCCGGTGTCTCAAGCTAAGCTTCTCATGCACCCGGCATGGGGAACACAAAGAGGCACCGCGGAGAAGACCGGCCTTTGCGGTGACACCTGAGGAAAGAGAGCTCCTCAAATCATGCACAGCTTCAGGTCCTAAACACTTCAGCTCAAAGAACATCCTCTAAACTCCTTTTTTCTTCTCTCTCTCTCTCCCCCTTACTCTCTCTCTCTCCTCTCCCTCTCTCTCCTCTAACCTCTCTCCCACTCTCTCACTCTCTCACAAAACCGAAGGGCATAAGCACAGCTCCCCTTTTGGGGTGGCTGGGAACATGTCCTATGCTGTGCAGATCAAGTGGTCCTTCAGGGGATACCTGATATTATCCTCGGGGCCTGGTGAAGTCTGTGGACTCCAACTGAGAAGGAGCCCACTAGTTTAATTTTTTATTTTTCCCTCCCTTCCCTAAGAAAGCGCCTACCCACCTCTTGTCTCCTCTCTCCCACTCGGGCTTTCAGCTATTAGAAAACTCAAATCTTTTGCCTTTCCTGATACTAGTTATCAGGAAAAGGCAGAAGCTTGAGGGTGGAGGGGATTGTGGGAGCTGGGGAACTCAGGAGGTTCTCTGGCGATTGCAGCAGAGTTCCCGGTGTGTTCCACCACATGGGAAGGGAGAGGAAAGACCCATGGTAATAGTAATACAGTATCAAAAGGTGTTAGGTTTTCGGTTGGGCGCTCAGACAAATCACCGGGGCTGCTGACAGCTGGCCAGGCAGAGAGGTTTATTATCAGGAGGGAATCAGGCAGACCATCTTCCTAGGTTGAGAGATGGCCCCCTTATGGCTGGATCTGGGGCCCTATATACCATGTTTTCGCGCATACCATGTTTTCATGCACGCGGGAACTCCGGGGAAGGGACACTGGCCTCGGGTGAGGTGGACTTGTGACCCATGGGGGGGCGGGTATGGCGACAAGTAATGGGGAAGAAGGGGAGGGGGAAAGGTCTCACTGGGGAAGAGTGGGAAACAGGCCAGCCTAACAAAAGAGGCTCCAAACACTGCACCAGAGCCTGCTGCCAGCCTCCAGCTGAGCCTCTAAGTTACTGCCATAAGAAGTTTTACCCATCCCACTAGCTATTCCAAAAATGTTTCCTTTAGCCCCCCAAGTATATTCCTGTATGCTCAGTATCTTTCAAGTACCCCTAAGATAAAGATTCAGATTCTTGTTTGTTATAATTAAAAAAGAATGTATAATTACATTCTTACTGACAAAACAGGGAGGAGACTCTGTGCTCTTAGACTCTACCTGTTACATCCGGGTAAACATCTCAATAAACACAGGTTAACATTAAAAAATAAAAGGTTTATGCCAAATGTTACCGGCTTCCACCGTTTTTTGAAGCCACTATTCTTCAATATTCCATGGTTAATTTTTGGCCCCAGCTTGTTTAACAGATTATAAAATGGAGCTTAAGGGCCAATGACTTGCTAATGTCTTTGTCCACTTTTCCAGATTATCAAATAATGATCCTCCATCAAACCACGAAACCCATCTTCCTTTGTCTCCTTCCTTCAAATCAGTCTGAGTGAGACTCTGGGCCCAGGGAAGGCAGGATCAACGCCCCTCCCCAGCCTGAAGCAGTTACACAATGGTGGACCATTGGGCCTTCTGCACCCTTAGGAATAAGGGATCCAAGTCAGGGTGGGCCAGAATGAGGTAGGACAGGAGAATAAAAATTAGGCAGAAAGGAGACATGGAAAATCATATTTTTAAAAATGAAAACTACAGCTTCAGGACCCAAGCCCAGTATTATTATTATTATTATTATTATTATTATTATTATTATTATTATTATTATTTTCTCTTCTCCCAGAACATAATAAATCCTGGGCAATTCCTTTTCACCTACAAATGGGTTCAGCCATTCCTTTTTACACTTGCAAATGGTCCTCTTTCACTTGTGAACAGACCATCTTTTTCACCTGTAAATTAAGATCTCCCCTATAAAGAGGCCATTATCTTGCTGTGGGCATGCTACTCCCCTCCAGTCACTAGACCAGAATAGACTAAGGTTATTAAATTCCACAAATTTCCATTGCACAAAACAGTTCCAAACTGTAGTATGTCTCATTTCTCTGAGCATATGCACTCCAATCTTGAGTGCATCCTAAAATCTCTAACTAATGAACCCTTCCCGTGCCTTCAAAAAAAATATGTTTTCATTCTATCCTAACACATCTTGTCCTCAGGTTATGAGGGTCTCCAATGAGACCTTATAACATCTGTTCCTCTGATTTAAAAATAATGGTACATAATATTAAATGAGAAGTGAGGAGGGGAAAAACTGATTTAAACAACTTCCAAGGTGACTGTAAGAAGTGAAATACAGCTGGGTATAGTGGTATGTTCCTGTAATGAGGCTGAGGTAGGAGGACTGCAAGTTCAAGCCCAACATGGGCAACCTAAGGACATAGTGTCACAAAAAAACAAAATAAACATACCAAAAGAATCCATCAACTGACTAAAATACAAAATTCCATGAATAAGGTATTGTAAATGATACATCATTTTTACCCCATCCAGTTCTATTCACCATGACAAGGCCAGTAAGATTCTGATTTTAAAAAAAATTAAGCTAGAGAAATGTCTAACTGGCTCCTCACAATTGGAGGTCTGGGAGTACTGATAGAATACTTATTGATTGTGTGTCTACCATTTAGAACTGGTAGTTCCTTCAATGTCTCAGGCTTAGTCTTCTCTCCAAACATTCTGAAAAGTATATGCTTAGCTATTCTTTTTCTTTTTTTATAAATTCTGAACTAGTCAAAATTCTACTTGAGTTTTATGAATCAACCTAAATATACTAAGAACATGTAGGACAAGGATTCCTATAAAGTTTATAAAATGTCTGAAAAATTAAGGAGGAATGCACTTTTAAAATCCGACTCTGCCATCTGGAAGCATGGGGCTGGGTTCCCAGCCAGAGGTCTGCCTGCAGCCCCTGTGCTCCTCCCTGCATCCTGCAGGCCACTCTCCAACAGAGCCCACAGTCCCACCCTCTTCTCTGCTGACCAAGGTGGCTGCATCCAGGTTCCCCATCGCCACTGCTCTGCTCTGTACCCTTCTCCTCTTCGGAAATGCTGCTACCTCTGAGAAGGACCCCCACCCCGACTCTCCTAGTGGGATGAGCTGTCCTCGGCATCCAGTATCCCTTGTCAAAATACCTGTCACACTCTATGGTAATCGTACAAGTCTCTTTTTGTCCTCTGTGAGACTGAGCAAATTAAGTCCAAGATGTCCAATATCTCAACAAATCTTTATAGACACCTACAACCAGCAAACTTTGTGCACGGCCCAGGGGCTACTGGATTAGGAAAACAACTCAATATCTACAAACTAATAACGACTGCCAGTCAAGAAGGGTTGGGAAGAGATACTCTTTTAAGTAAGTGACTGCTTTAGGATGTCGTAAATCCTAAAACTGGTCTGTGTTACGAGCATAAAGCCCTACAGAAGGAAGAGACAATCTCAACCAGCTGAATGGCCCGGCGAGCATGAGGACGGCGGGGTGGGCGTCTGATCCAGGCCTTCGAGGATGAAGGGGGCTGCAGCCCAGGGCAGGGCTGGTGCCTACAAAGGCACAGAGGTGTGAGGGATGTGGAGGGACTGTCAGGAAACTGTATCCCAATCAAATACCACAGAGCACTGACAACAAAGAACTTGGAAAATATTTGCCAAATGAGTCTGTGAATGAATGAACTATCTCTTTACCAAAGGAAATCCTGCCACCAAAAGATCAAGCTCCGGCTACGTGTAGCTCTCAGAAATCCGTTGTCAGTGACGCTGGTGCCCGAGTCTCCTCCTCTGCTGACTGAATCAAGGACTAAAACAACTCACCCTTCGGTAAGTGTCACCGCCTCACGCCAGCCGAAGCGCTCAGTACGCCGCACCCGAATGCTGGTCAGATGCTGCACACGATGGCACAGAAGGTACCTGTCAAGTGTGGAATCTGGACGGAACTGCCACTTTCTGTAACTACTACAGGTACTCAAGTAATCAGTAAGAATGGAGTTTCGAAGCTCTCTTGAGACAGAGCTTGAAATAATTTCAAAGAGGATTGCTACGTCATGGCAGTTCATGACTTTGGAAACACAATAACATTTGCTACCTAGGATTGACTTAGAATGCTGAAGGATCCATAATTCATTAGAAAATGATAAAATCAACAACAAAAGCTATTATAAAGAAGCTCATGAGATTATGCAATGAAAATGCATAACAATAATAATAGTTATTTTAAACCCAAAAAGTGCCAACATGAACTTCACTCATAAGAAACCGAGTCACTGAAGAGGATGGTAAATATGGCTGAGGTGGTGGGAGTTACTCTCTCCCTCCTCCTCCTTCAGGAGGTGATACTTAAGGTGGGAGGCAGCTTATACTACGTTTCCTTGCATGGAAAGTACTGATGTAAATTACCTGAAATACCTCTGCATAGGAGACACGTCCATTCTCACCTGTTATATTTTTATCAGTAGTAAATGAAATTATGCATATTTATTTTATACTTTAGGGTAACCTGACACTACATTATCTATGTTATTGGTTAAATTGTTCCACCTTTGGCCACTGGGAACTCTTTCAGTTGGTTCTTGTGTCCCTTTGACATGTATCAACTGTGTTTATGTTTTTTCCTTTTCTTTTTTTTCCCTCTTTACACCCCGTCCCCCACCCCAGCTTTGGACTTCCTTGCCTGCTGGTACTATAAAATGCTCCGGGCTCATCTTGCATATTGCAGTGCTGGCCCTAGACTCAGCTTTTCTCCATGAAGCATCACTCCTTTCGCTAAGCAATGTATTAGAAACCAAGACCCAGGCACTGAGTGTGCTCGCTGCCACTGCAGCATCCTCGCTTCTTGCCCCTCACAGCTGACAGAGCAAGGAAATATATGTGTGAATATTAGCTTGCTTATGAAACCAAATAAATACTTACATATGTCTATTGCAATGGATATTAAGCCAAACATGAGTATACATTAATGCCTCCACTCTAATCCAGTGCCACATGGATAGCCTCAGTTCTTCTTGTTTGTCCCCTCCCAGTCCAGCAGCGAGAGCCCCGGCTCCCAGCAGATGCAATCTACTCTACAATAGGAGCACGCAGGTAACACTGCAGAAAACAGTAATGTTAAGCTACAGATGGAAAGAATTAGAGAAAAGACTTCTGAAATGACAAGTTGAGAAGTTTCGGCAAACCTATACTAGAGAAATACTTGAGATCTTGATTTGAGATCTTGATTTGCATCAGTGCAAGCACATTTCAAGAAACAAAGCAGGAGAGTAGGGAAACACAACCAGGCAGTCAAAGAGCTCCTAGTTCTACACTTGTCACTTTCTACCGCAAGCCAAGAGCTTTTTATTCAGTAGGCTGGTAAA
Organism: Hystrix cristata; assembly: GCA_004026905.1. Lineage (NCBI taxonomy): Eukaryota > Metazoa > Chordata > Mammalia > Rodentia > Hystricidae > Hystrix > Hystrix cristata. Next base: position 17,258 of record PVJO010025322.1, on the reverse strand, counting down.
CTTCAGTTTGGTGACAGATTAGTTTGTACGCTGGTTTATTATCACACAAGATGAAAAGTAAATTATTTCTCAACATATTTTCTCCCTTCGGTCTGTGGACCTGTTTGGATCAGAGCTGTTTACAAAATCTGCCCTTCTGTCCTCTGAGATTGTCTTTTCTATCACTTCGTCAATGGCCCCCGGACATCTTCTTTCCTTCTTTGGCAGCACAGTGCAAATGTGCCTGGAAAGCCCACATGCATTCCTACATTCTTGTGGGCTAGAGATACAGGCTCAGGCCTGCAGAGTCCCATCTGTATTCACAAAGCCACTTTCCTGCCTTCTGCTGGTACTGCTGCCTGGGCAGGCCCCACTGCCACTCCGTCCCATCACTCTGCACCACTCCCCAGTGCCCCAGCCCCGACTCCCACCTGTTAGTGCCCTCTCGGCTCGGGCCTACTCTGTCCATGCTGAGGGATGCAAGCATCAGGGAGAAGCCCTGAGGATCCGCTGATGGACATTCCCCCCCTCGGTGGGTGGGGTAACTCAGGGCAGTGCCGTAGAGCAGACCCATCTCCACAGGAAGATTAAAGTTCATTTGATGGCAGTGACACCAGTAAAACAGCAGCACCCTAAGGACAGTCTACCCTTCTCCCATCCCACTTTCATTCCTCTAGGATATCCCTCCCCCCTCCAAATAAACCACTTCCCTTGAAGCCTTGTCTCAGGGTCTGCTTCTCAGGAAACCCAGCCATTTCAATGACTACATACACCTCTTTCAAGATCAAACCATGCTGCACATCCACAGGAGCATTATCGGGAGGGAGAATGTGGGCTCTGTGGCCAGCCAGCCCGGGTGCAAATCTTGCCACACACTCCTTATCCAGTCCTGAGCAAGTGACTTGACTCCCTGGACCTTTCGTTCCCAAATCTCTAAGAGACTAAATATACCGCATATAACATTCTTAGCACCCAAGTCACATGTGTAGAGACCCATGCAGCCTACCACTTACATTAAATCTTATCAATGTAACTTAATGACTCTAGGGGACTCTGGCCTAGGAAGATAAAAGTGGTGGATAACTTTATGGCTGAGTCCAAATACTTCCTGAAAGACACATCAACTTGCAGGACAAAGCATCAAACACATTCCAGGACCCTCTGAACCCCTCAATTCAAAATCCTCAGCTTGCTGCATTTACCAGTCCTAAACTTGCCGTGTCCTGCCTGAAGGCCTGCCTACACCAAGCCCCACAACCTCCATCCACACCCGGCCACGCCCCCGGCTGCGAGAGGCCCTCCGAGGAGGACCATGTTCCCTACCCCAAGCACCCACAAGCCAGTGGTGCCGATGTTCCACATTCCTTGGACGACCGTCACCAGGGCAGTTTTCTCCTTAAGTTACCTCCATCATTGTCCAATTTACTCACAACTTAGGGAAGGTTGGAATTTATACCTTCTTATATTTTCCCCCAAAAAGCAATCAAGATTTTGTCAAATGTGTTTGTTTTTCTCTGTAGCTCTTAAGGTTTCTAGATAGCTCTTTGAGAAATGACTGAAAAGTGAAGAAAAATGACAGCAAAATATAGAAACATATGGCAACAGTTTAATTAGCCTCATTGTCAAAGTGCCTAGTGTTATCTGTGCCTGTGTAGGGCACTCAGAGACCTGGCTCCGCGTGCTCCGCATCCCCCAGGGCCACTGCTTCCCCGCAGGGAAGCGCCTGACTTGGGCTCTTCAGGAGGGCTCCCCTAGCTTAGGGCTACCAGCACCGAAATCAGTCCCCATGTTCCCCTGCACAAAGCAGAGACAACCATGCTGGGCAGTTTCTGAACAGCCTGACTGGAACTCATGGCAAGCTAGTCACTACTGCATGGAGAGCCTGGCTACCACTTCTTAAGGCCAATAAATCCTAAGTATAAATCTTTCCTTACAGAAAATTTCCTAGATGTAGTAATTCCAAACCTACAAAAAAATGATCCTTTGCCCTTCACCACATCTTCCAGTTCTTAACATTCTGCCTCATTTATCTCTGTACATATGTATGTATATATATATATTTATAAATATTACATATATATAAAACACATGCCATTTCTTTAAACATAGAGAGTAAATTACAGCTGTCACTCACTTTTAACACATCAATGTGCTTTTCTTAAGAACAAATCCATCCACGTATATAACAATGGCACAATTATCAACCCATGGAAATGAAATACTACTACAATAAAATTACTTCTGCAGTTATGCCAAAGATACTGTCCCCCACCCCGGTGTTTGAGACAGGGTCTCGCTCACTATGTGGCCCAAGCTGGCCTCAAACTAGCAGCAATCCCCCACCTCAGCCTCTCAAGCCACTGGGATTACAGGCATGCACCGTCCCACCCTGCGATACTGTCTCTTTTTACAATCTTTTGCCTACACCTAAAATGCACTCAATTTTTTTCTTCAAAATTCTTCCAACAAAGAGCGTGACTACAATGCATTCCTGCACAAAGATAATACTTTCTCTCTGAGGTCATAATCAATAGCATCTTTTCTTTTAATTTAGTCCTCAATAAAAATAGAGCATCTTCTGCTTGCCAAGACTTGGTGAACAAAAGCATGCTCTTCTTTATTAATGAGAACAATAAATTAATTTACAGAGATTTGGACAAGTCTCTTGAAATCCCAGAAGCCATCTAGCAAGAAGCTATACAAACATCTAAAATTCTTATTAATTTGTTTATCATCTGTTTTTCAGGCTTGCAAGAGAAGATGAATGTAGTGTTAATAATTATTCAAATTCTAAAAGAAGTACTTAAGAGTTCAGAATTAAGTTACCAATAAAACCATTTTATCATAACAATTATTTGGATTAGCTATAACTATTGCATCTTAAAATAAGGTTAATTTTGGTTGGTTGTCAGTCGGCTGAATATTGTTCTAGCACAAAAAAAACCAATTTCTTTACACAAATACATAAGATCTATAATCTGCGCAATACTGAGACTACATGAATTAAAAACAATTCACAACATATTTCTATTCACATTAGGTCTAAAACAACATGACTTTTCTCCTTACAAAGAAAACTATTAAAAATGAAAAGATAGTATGATCATCCTATTTAAAAAATGTTCATCTATTTATTCATCTATCTCTTGGAAGGATATATTTAAGAAAATGGGAACACTAAGTTACTTCTGGCTGATAAAATTAGGGAATTTTATTATGGAGTTATGAAAATTATTTCTTTTAATCCAAACTTTCTATTTTTCACAATAAACACATATAACATGTCATTTTAAAGTACTTTTGAAGATTTAGGGCTTTATAATGAAAACAACAAAGCTAGTAAGAAAAAGATGAAAATTGTTTGCAAAAAAAAAAAGAAAAGAAAATTGTTTGCAAAAATTGAAAAGAATAAAGACAGAACCATTTCAATGTATAACAAACAAATCTAATTCTGGAAAGTTTATTTATGACCTGCAATGGGCAAGTGGTAAAAGAACTCATAGATAATTTACCAACTATTATATTCGTCAAAAATAACAGGATTACAGAATTTTAAGGCTGGAAAAGATCTCGGTAAAGTCACCAAGAGTCGGGCCCGTCTCTTTTCCTGCTGATAGCTGAATACTTTGGGCAACACAAGTGAGACCAGACAAATCACAACTCCATCCACTGCCGTGCATGATTCTGCTAAAGCAATCCGCCTCGTGTCTTCCTCTGCATCCTCCTGAATTCTGTAGTCAGAGGGCGACTTGGAGTCATTAAGTAACACTAGCACTAACTAATGGGGCATTATACTTTCTGACAGCCTTCTTCCAGGCAGCCACCACCAGGTACTATAAGCTCCTCAAGAATTTCATTTAGATGATAAAAACTATGTTTGAAGTGAGAAGGTTTATTTGTATTCAGATACTGAATTTCCAAAATCCAAGACAACACTGATGGCAAAATGAAGCACTGTTTTTATATGCTAATAAAAGAAAAAAACTGTCAAATTAGCAATGATCTAATACTTTTTCCTCACATACAAGTTTTAATTCATATATAGCCATGGAGTTCTTTTAAACTTACGTAGACATAGGTTTTTAACACCACTGATAGGGATATATAAAGCTATCACTGAAATAAACTGGTCAAAGCATTCCTACAGTATCTTTCTACCGGCTCTTCATGGTTTAGCTCAGCATCTGCGATACCAGAGTTTTCCTACACAACCTCAAGCTCTCCATACCAAGAACAGCTGAGGTAGTTCATTATTGAAAGCACTGGACTCTGGTCTCCAGGAATGTCTTCTAAGGCACCAACGCCCACTCTGCAAACTGAACTCACAGCGCTTTCTCTACCACATTGCATGTGGCTGAAAGACAAGCCGTTTCTGCTCAAATACAGCAAGAAGTGTTTGCCAAATTGACTTTGGAACCTTAGCAGTAGTCCTTTATCATATACGAACCACTCTTGGTCATTGCTATTACTATATAACAAACAGGCAATCCTTTGCACACAGTGAAATTGTTTTGCAGGTCCTATAAAGCACTTGATTGTTTTTCAAGAGTTGTAGTCATTCATTCAGTGATGAATACTGTAAATCTTACTTGTCAAATTTATACTCTGAGGGGCTGGGGATTTAGCTCAGTGGTTAAAGTGCTTGCTTAGCAAGCGCAGGGCCCCAGGTTCAATTCCCAGCACCAAAAAAAAAAAAAAAAAAAAAAAAAAACCACCAAAAAAAATTTATACTCTGCAGCTAGGTTTCTGTGCTTTTCCTCATACACAATAAATTTTTTGTTTCATTACTTTGTCGAAGATATATTAAATGACCAACTAATACATTGCCAACAATACATGCAACCCAACTGAAGGGATAGCACTATGAAAAGTCAAGATGGACATTCCCTGGCAAGCACACCCTGACCACAGTGAGGCTGTCAGCAATGGCAGATCTGCTGACTACAAGACACAGCACAACTCCAGATATTAACACATAAGGCAGAAAATGTATGCCTTAAAATACAGTGGGGGCTGTGAAAGCATTTCTGTAACGTCCAGCCACAAAGTCCTACAATTTCCACTATTACTAAGGAAAATTTAATTGATTCGCATTCATGAAAGCATAGCGATAATCATGTGTTTATCACACCTTCACATCTAATATCTCATTTCATCTTCCCAACAGAGCTGAGAGATGGTATCTTCACATGCTTTTCAAAGACATGTGGAAACAGATTTTCAAAAGGCTAAATCCAAAATTCTCCCAAAGAACTTGACCTGAAGCCATTCGACTCAAACCCTACTATTTCCCTGCTACCTCACAGTTGCCAAGGGGTCTGTTCTGGCTTCGAACCAATACTCGGGTTTAACGTTCAGTTCTTGCTCACTTCCTCTGGAGCATTAGTTTCTAGGTCTTCTACAAGGAAAACTGCCTTTCAAACTTAAAGATCCTGGACTGACAAAATGACAGCGAGTGAAAAAGGCGTACAGAAAAGAACTTGAATAAGATTAAAATTTAAATCTCAACATATTCAATATTTACAAGGTATAAAACCCTTTCTATTCATATCTGAGAGCTGCGTAAAGAGGAGACATGGCCCACTTTCTCAAGAGAAGCCCGATAAATTCTTGAATAGCATCACTGAAGCTAAGCTTCCGAAGTATGCAAAGAAATGTAGTGAGTTTTTCCTTGTCAAAACTGCAAACAGAAACCCAAATGTCCATAAACTAATAAATGAATAAATAAAAACATATATCCATACGATGGATACTAAAACATCACACAAGATCGATGAAGTATGAAAACATTTATGCTGTATGAAACATCAAGACACAGAAAGTGGGCGGTGGCTGCTCTAACCTAGGGAAGCTGGTTTTAGGGAAGAAAGGGTGACTGCTGAGGGACACAGGTTTCTTCATGGGGCTATAAAAACAATTCTGTGAATATACTGGAAATCACTGAAGTGTACACTTAAACAGTATCCAAACTGTATCTTAGTAAAGCTATTAAAAATCTGAAATTAAAAAAAAATCTGAAATTTTTACTTTCACTGGGCCACAGGAGTGTGTACATATACATGCACACATATGTACATATATACATACACACATGCATAACCAACTCTAAGGGCTTGAGTTCGATCCCCGGCACCACAAAAAAAAAAAAAAAAAAAAAAAAAAAAAAAAAAAAA
>PVJO010025322.1:0-11006 GCA_004026905.1 Hystrix cristata | reverse complement strand
AATAAGTGAATCCAACGTCAGACCCTGTCATAGCCAGAGAACATAACTGCCCACAGTTGGTGCCAACAAAATTGTTATCTCAAAATATCCTATAGGGATGATGATATGTGACCCTTACCAAGAGAAAAACATGAAGGATGGACAGAGAAACTGTCTATAGTATCCAGGATCATGGTCAGAGAAAGGTGAATAAGGACGAAGACCAATCCCCTGACAAAGTGAGACAGGAGCAGCAGGTTGCTGATGGTAAGTACTTCTCACTCTTTCAACTTTTGCTTTGGACTAAACCTGTTTCAGTAAACTGTCTGCTACAGTCAGAGCTTGACTGTCACCTGCAGGCCCTCATGTTAAAGGCTTGATCCTCAGGGCAGTGCGACTGGAAAGTGTGGGACTTTCGGGAGCTGGGCCCTCATGGAAGGTCCTCAGGCGATTAGCACAGGCCCCCTACGGGAGTATGTGGCTATAGCCCTGTGCCTTCTGCGCTCCTTCGCCACGAGGTGAGTGCATTTCGCTCCACCACAGGCTCCCACCATGCTGTGTGGACTTGCCATGGCCCAAAGCTACACAGCCAACCAATCATGTCCTGGAACCTACAAAACAGTGAGCTGAAAGAAACCCTGGTTCTTCCTAAGTTGATTATCTCAGGTGTTCTGTTATGACGAACACAATGACCCGCGAAGGTTCACTCCATATTCCCCTTGGCCATATTTCCTTTACTTTCCTACTATCTACTGTTTGCTCTCCTAGCTCCTGAGCCATAGAACTGTATCCCTAAAAGCAATGGCATGTCTTCCCCTAACCCCTGCGGTAGTGCGGATCGAATCTAGGGCCTTTGCACTGAGCTATTTCCCCAGGACCCCACCCCCACCCCTTCTTTAGAGAAAGGGTCTCACTAAATCACCAAGTGGAGTTGCACAGGCTGAGCTTGAATTTGTGATCCTCTTGCCTTAGCCTCCCAGAGTGCTAAGAGTACAGGTATGCAACTACCACATCCAGCTGGCCTTTCCATTTCAACCGTCCCCTCACAGGTCAGGGATACCAGTAAGTCTTTCTGAGGCCAGATTTCAAGCTCACCATACTTCCCTCACCCTTGCACATTTGACTGCCATGGGCCTCCTCTTTCCGTCCATTCCATTTCCATGCCGTGTTCACACAAATGACCCAATTCACTTTGGCGTTCCAAAACATTCAAGCATCTAGTAACTGAGGTTAGAAACTAACTCTTATTCTCTCTGCCTCTGATTTTTCTCAATTTTTACCTTGTATTCATGGAATATTTGTGTTTAAAAACAAACACTACCCACTGGTCTGGCAGGAATGGCCAAATTCAACATATAACAACTGAGGCTGCCCCTCGGTCAACTAGAAACACAATGTTTTTGACCTTAAAAACCTTTGGGATGAGGTGGGAAGACGTTTCCTTTTTTAATATTTGATTCTGAACAATTCGAAGCTGTTCCTTCAGGAATCCTAGGAAGCAGAGGGTCTTCAGGTGATTCACACAGATAAAAATCTATCATTCTAGAATGCTGTTAATTTTTAAATGAACAAATATCAAAGATTAAGTAATTTACAATATATATTAATATTTATATGCTTCTGACTGCATTTTAAATTGGTATAATCTATTCAAAAAATAACAACCACACCTACCAGGATCAAAATGATAAAGATAAGAAAGAAATTCAATAGAAGCAAATGAAGGAGCTTTACCACACATTACGTACATAAGTACAATAATGAAGAACACGTAGAAATCTACCATAAGCCTTAGGGGCTGCTCAGTTATAGTACAGAAACTCAACAGAATACTGCAGCCACTCAACATGACAGTCAGAAACAGGATTGTTTATGACCGACAGGCTGAGTATCTTACGTGAATTTCTTGGATCTGAATTTCTTGGGACAAGATTTCAGAGTTTTCCTGACTTGGGAATATTTGTGTAGCTTTTACAGGTTAAACATCCTTAATCTAAAAATCCAAAACCTGAAATGCTCCAGAATGTAGCATGATGCTCAAAAAGTTTGATTTTGGAGCATTTGAGATTTTGAATTTAGGCTGCTCAACCTGTAATAAATGTAAAATATGAACAAAAATGAGTGTGCGTGTATGTGTGTGTGTATGTGTGTGTGTGTGTGTGTGTATTAACCCAATATCACCTTTCTACAATATGTCTTTTAAAAATAATTTTTAAAAATGGCTCACCACTAAATCTCTAAATTTCAAAGATTCCTCTAATTCATTCTATTCACTCAATTAATTTTTTCATTCTTTATTTTACTTTTCTAGCTGAGCATGGTGGTGCCGTAGCCAGTAATCCCAGCTACTGAGGAAGCTGAGACAGGATGATCACAAGTTTAAGGTCAGCCTGAACAATTTTTTTTTTCTTTTTCTTTACCAAGAACGTGTATTGGTACATTGTATACATAATGATCATAATCAACATGGTTATAATTTTGTACCTCAGCCTGAACAATTTAGTGAGACCTTGTCTCAAAGGTTTTTAAAAAGGGCTGTGGGTGTAGCTTAGTGGTGAATTGCCCCCTGGATTTGATTTCCAGTACCACAAAAAAAAAAAAATCTTATTTTACTTTTCTATGCACCCACCTTTCTGTTTATCTCATTCACTTACAAAAATGTCACTGCTGATAATGGTTTCTTTTCCAATTCTACAGACCTCTCTAAAGGCTACAGAGTGAAAAACAAAGTCATCCTCTGGTCACTGCACCACCCTCCCACACAACCTGGCCGCTGTCACTGTGACGATAACACAGTAAACAGACAGAAATGGAAGAAAACCCACAAACTTCAAGCTGCCTCAAAGCTATCTTGTAATGACGTCTATTTCCCTATGCATGCACAGGAAACAGAAATCTAAAAGAATCAGTCATACATGCCTCTTACCTATTGCACGAATCTGACTCTGATGAGAGAAGAGTCACTTCTTGAATATCAGTAGAACTGGAAGAGTTCTCCAGTTTCTCGGCCTCCAGCCTCCCGGGGGAGTCCAGCTTTGGCAGGTAAACATGGTCTGCTGCTGGTGTCATGTCTGAGAACTTCATTTCATCATCTTTTGGTCCTAAAATGGGAAAAATTTTAAAAGAAAGAAAGAAAAGAAATATTAAAGAAAAATCTATCATCTCTGTTTGCCTGTTACATCTGTAACACTTAATATTGTTATTTGCACTTAGTAAAATAGAAGTTTGTACACCACTGATTCCAAAACTCAGTGATAGAGAACAAGAATCAACACAACAGTATGACCTAATTACACGGTCCACTTTGTGTTATTCTATAATTAATTTAAAAACAAAATTCCCTTTAGAACCAGAAATGATAACCCTTATAATTCTAATGGGGCTGTAAAGGAATCTACAGGTTGCTAAGGAATGCTTACATATATTTCACAGACCACGGAATACTGACAAATATAACAAAAAAGATTAAATTTCCTTATATGTGAAATTGGAGGGACAGAGAGAGGGAGAGAAGACTGACATGAAAGCAGAAAGAGGATGGAAATTAGCAAAGACAAAGGGAATAAGGGGAGAGGGGCAAGAAGGGGAATGGGGGATAGAAATGATAAAAGTATGCTACATGCATGAACAAATACGGCAAAATGAACCCATGAAACTAATATACACTAACTTAAAAAAGAAAAAACATTAAAAAGAATAAAAGGACTAAAGACTGAACTAATAAGAGAACTACAGTATGTGTTATTATTATGTTTCAGTAAATCTATATGTTTCCTAAATCTATTAAAAGAATACATTTATTATGGAAAAGAAAAACCAATCAGAGATAATGAATATTTCCATTTGGTCCAATACATGTTGCACTTCTACACATCCTATGTTATGGTCTCAGTTTCCAAAGTCTCGTTTTGCACATGAAGACCAGGTGGCAGCGAGAGCTCCCGGCGTTTCAAGGATGTGATATACAAGTGTGGCCAGAAGTCTGTGAAGATGAGTATGAAGGACAGTATCTTGCTGTCCACACTCCTTACAGTTCACGCTCGCCCTCTCACTTTATGTTTCAGGACTCTGTTGAGATTTTCATTTGTGTTATCTTTTTTTAAAATCATTATTCAGGACTGGAGACTGAACAACCCAGGGCCTCTGCAATGAGCTACATCCCCTTTCTTCTTTATTGTTTATCTTTTAAAATGTTAAATATTATTATTCTTTCATTTTAGGGACAACCACAGAAACATTTTTTAATTTTTTGGTGGGGATAGGGTCTCACTAAATTGTCCAGGCTGGTCTCAAACTTGTGATCCTCCTGCTTTAGCCTCCCAGAAGCACTGGGATTACAGGAATGCGTGACCACCCCTGGCTCATCTGTGCTGTCTTTAAGACTGAGGAGCAGAGTAATCCCAGCACTGAGGCAGGCTGAGGCAGGAGAACCACAAGTTCAAGTCTCCCCAGGGCAATTTAGCAAGACCCTGTCTCAAAATAAGTAACAAAAAGGGCTGGGGAAGTACCTCAGTGGTAGAGCACCCACTGGGCTCAATCGCCAATACGGCAAAAGACAAAGTTTTAAAAATTGAGGAACCGAGTAACTATTTCACAAGCGAGCACACGTGCTAAATGTAACGGGTTTCTCACAAAGAAACAGAGTTTTCACACACCCCTGCTGCAGGTTGCTTAGGGAGGGAAATAACCTTTAACAAAAGACACTGAAAAGAACCTTTAATGTTTTGTTACACAGAGAAAATCTACAGAAAAAGAATAGATCAAATTCTTCAAAACATCAAAGTTTTCTGGGTTTTCCAGAAATGATGGTAAGTTGTTGTTACACTGGGAAGAAGGTACCCATCACCAGAGGAGAAGCTCTACTATTGCCTGTCAATAAGCCATCATCACCAAAACGAAGGTCCGCCAGCCCTTCCGGCTCTTCAGGTAGAGGGAGCTCGCATGGGCTCTCTAGGGTCTCCTCCACGCCCCAGAGACACTCCAAGGGCCCTGGCAATTCACTGCTCAGCCGGCCGGGAAAAGGAATCGAGCTGACAAAGAGGGAACCAGAAGATCACAAGCCTGAGCCCCGCCTGGGCAACCTGGCAAGACCCTGCCTCAGAGTTCAAAGGCGATGTAGCTCACTCAGTGTGAAGCCCGGGCTTTCAGTCCCAGCACCACAAAAAACAGGGAACAGGAAGTCAGCTTAAAACCACCTTTCATTTTTTGTACTTCATCTATGTTCTTCTCTTTCTTCTGCTCCTGTTACATTAGCTTCTAGAAGATAAATTGCTGTTGAGGACAAATATCATCCAACAATTTGTGAGTACTAAAAGCCAGTTATCTTTCCTGCCTCCTTCGGTCTGGGGACGCAGGCCTTCCAACAGGGCATCAGTGGTGAGGCTCCGACATCAGGCCGCCCCAGAGACACGCAACACAAACAGGGACAGGCTTTCCCTCGAAAGAACACGCATGCTGCTCGCCTGCAGGAGCACTTCACTGTTTGTCCTACAGAGCAAGTGGAACAGCTTGTACGACCCTGCACAAAATCCACCTTTTCAATCAGCCTGTGTCTGCCTTCCCCTCTCTCATACTCCCCACAATGCACACACAGCAACCGCACAGTGGCCATCGCCTCTGAAGGCCAGAGGGGCAACATTTATGTGCACACACACGCAACACTGTACATACACCTAAGGGCAAGCAACGTCCAAGAGATTCAGCTCATGGCAGAGAGTGTCCTACTGCTGGGGAACGGCAAGCCGGAGCTTCCTTTTTTTTTTTTTTTTTTTTTTTTTTTTGGTGCTGAGGATTGAACTCAGGGCCTTGTGCTTGCAAGGCAAATACTCTAACCACTGAGCTAAATCCCCAGCTGTGAGCCATTGCTTCCCAAGAGGTAGACGAGTTTCTCAGACTACCCTTCAAACACCTGCATGAACAAATGAGACGCCCCGAGGCAGGCAGCATCAGCTACAGGTACCAGTGTCCAGCTAAAGGACCGAGATCTACCAGGAGTGGACCAGCACTGGAACAGTGACATGCCTAGAATACAGCTGGCCAAGGGGGAAGACCTGTCCACTGAAAGCTATTAACTTGCTATGAGAAAATTAAAGGCAAATAAATGGAAAGATACTGCACATTCACGAATAAAAAGACTTAATATATGGTGCAGGCCTCTAATTGCAGCTCTTGTAAGGCTGACACTGGAGGATTTCAAATTCGAAGCCAGTCTGGATGGACTATATAATAAGACCCCCGCACCCCCCAAAAACGTCTGCAGAAAGCAATCTGCAGACTGGATGTAATCCAGTATCAAAATCCTAACAAAGTTTTTTGCAGAAAAATAAAAATCTCTCCTAATATTTATATAGAATCTCAGGGGGCCCCAAGCAGTCAAAACAATATTGAAAAGGAAGAATAAGGTTGAAGAACTCAAACTTTCAAACTTTAAAATTTAGTACCAAGCTACAGGAATTACGACAGCACAGTACAGGCAGACAGACAGATACACAGGCAAATGGAGGACAGAAATAAACAAACCTTCACAAGGTTAGCTAGTTTTTGGCAGGACCACCAAGAGCATTCAAAGGAGAAAGTAGACTCTGATAAATGGTGCTGAGAAAACCGAGCTGTTTACTTGCAAAAGAATCAAGTTAGTTATACCCTGAGTAACTATTTTGAACATAATGACATACAACATTAACTACTGTTATTCTCTTACCATTTTGTTATAAAATTTTGCTTTTTTCATAAAAAGAAAAAAGAATCAAGATGGACCCTTACATTATACCACGTATAAAAATTAACTCAAAATGGATCAAAGACCTAAATGTAAGGTCTAGAACTATAAAATTCTTGGAAGAAAACAGTGGAAAAATACGTATGACATTAAATTTGGCAGTGACTTTGGGGATACAACACCAAAATCACAGGCGTTGATCAAAATGAAGCACTTTTGTGATTACACAGAAATGACACTATAGAGAAAGCAAAAAGACAACAAAATGATGTTTACAAGTCCTTGCAAATCATATATATATGGGATTAATATTCAGAACTCCTAAACTTAACAATGAAGACAAAACACCCGATTAAAAAACAAAGGACTTGAATATACTCCAAAGAAGAAAAACAAATGGCCGATAAGCATACAAATCAAAACCACCATAACATACCACTTCATACCTACTAAGATGATTTCAACAATAATAACAATTTCAAAACAGTAACATGAGTGCTGCAAGGGATATGGCAAAGTCAGCACATTCATCATGCATCGCTGGTGGAAATGCAAAACAGTGTGGCTACTGAGAACAGTTGGGTGGTTTGTGAAAGGGTTCCACATGGAACCCCACCATACAAACTAGAAATTCCACTCCAAAAAAACTGAAAGCAGGGACTAGAACAGATACTAGAAAACCAGTGCTTACAGCAACGTAAGTCACAATAACCCATAACAGAGCTGAAATAACCCATAACGGCTAAGTGGATAAATAAAATGTGATGTATACATACTGTGGAATATAACTCAACCATAAAAAGGAACAAGAGGGTGTAGCTCAGTGTTAGAGAGCTTGCTTAGCACGCAGGAGGCCCCAGGCTCCATTTAGCACAGCAAAAAAGTAAAAAAGAAAAGGAAAGACATGGGGGCTGGCAATTTAGCTCAGTGGTTACAGTGCTTGCCTTGTAAGCACAAGGCCTGGAGTTCAATCCCCGGCACCAAAAAAAAAAAAAAAAAAAAAAAAGACATGAAATTTTAATATATGCTACAATATTGACAGGCACTGAAAACATGCTTAGAGAAATGAGCCAACACAGAGGAATAAATACTGTATAATTCCATTTATATGAGGCACCTAGAACAGGCAAATTCATGGGTAGAGAAAATAGAATAGAGACCACCAGGGCTGTGAGAAAAGGGCAAGTTACTATGTAGGGAGTGCGGCGTTTGTGTTGGGGATGATAGAAAGGTTTTGGGTAAACAAAGTGGGGACGGTTCCACAGAACTATGAAGGTATTTAGTGTGAAAAAATGATACATGTGTGAATGGTAAAACAGATACAATATTGTATTATGTGTACTTTACCACAATAAAGAAAAACTAGTAAAGAAATTTCTGTGCACTTTTCCCCATTATGATTCTGCTTTTTTCATTAGCCCAAAGCCTTAACAACAGAAATATTAATCTTAAATTTAAAAACAGATCCAAATTAGGTTATGTGCTATATGCACAGCATTCCAAGTTCATCAGCTTTGGACTGTTTAGCAGAACATTTCACCTGAAGTAAAGTAAATATCCAAAGGCAACATTTTATTCACTGTTCTGTAACAATAATAATTTCTATTCTTTGTAGTATACTTTAGGACATCCAGCGATAAATCCTGTACCTAGAACATATCCTCAAGCTTACACAACTACGGAATTTATGATATTTCACTGACTGCAAGGAAGGCAGAATTCAGAGACTGTTTCTTCAGGACATTCTTTCAATCGCTTCCCCAGAGTAATAAGCCTAGACAAGCACTACACAAAGTAGATCTAAAAATACTTTTTCCCACATAAAAGACCTAATAACTCCAAAGTAAATATCTTTATTTTCTTTTTATATTAAAAAAAAGTAGTAAAATATTACAATGATTTTCAACAAACATTAGAAACATGTAAATTAACTTTCACCTTCAGTTTTATGTTCAGAAGATGCTAGTACAGGCTCAATAAAGACATTTTTATGTGCAAGTAAAAAAAAAAGTAGTAAAATTCACTGCCTTTCTGATTTTAAGTCTCTTACCCACGCTCACAGATAACAGCTTTTCTGCAGATCGATCTTCTTTCTTTACTTTGTTTTTTGACATTCCACCAGTTTTCTTGTATCCTTTTCTGGCTTGAGTCACCAGAAGCTGAAACTCATTCTGATGCTTTTGACCTGAAATTCAAAAGACCTTCTCAGTTCGACTGGACTGTGACAGTGACCACTGACACCGAGCACTGAGGATGAAGAACCCTGCACACGTGCTTGCAGCACCATCCTCGGGGCCACTGCGCTGACCACAAGAGCTGCCCAGCGCGATACAAAAGGCCGGCCAGGAAGTGGAAGGTATTTCCTGATCATCTACCCTCAAATACCCACACGGAAACACAGTATTCCTGCTCTCCACGCTAGCGTTACTCCCAGACCTCATACTCAGGAAAGGCTTCCGACAGAGCAAGAAAGATGCACTCTTAAACACACCCCAATGATACCATTCTAACTCCAGGAAACAAGAGGACTGCAGTAACTGACATAAAAGCAGGAGCCGCTAGGAAGGTGACGGTCTAACAACTTCATTCCAATTCTCCTTTCTTCCTCACATGTCTTACACGCTTCCCACCAGAAGCCTTTCATTTTAATATTCTGAGACCTCCGCCCACCAATTTCTCCTACCCAAGGATACTACAACACCAATCTTTACTGCCACTTTAACATTTCTGACAATGATTTAATCAACCTTAACTGAGGTCGCTATTATCAGTGCATGTTGATAATATGCTGAGTAGAGTGCCTGGTCACTGTGGGAACATGGGCTTTAGGACTTTATTTGTGATTCTGAACCATGACATGGTCCAAACAGTGGAGGCTGCGGCCTCCTTACCTGGCAACCTTGAACACTTAGGCCATGGCTCAAAATAGCAGCATAAACCTCGGAAAATAGGAATCAACACTACACATGGCTAAAACAAAGTTCTGAGATGGCTTTCACACAATAGCCAACAAGATGATCTTGAATGGTTTCTTCCACTTTTCTTGTAGCACAACACTAAGATGTAAGAGTATACTGGATATGGGGGAAATCTGTGTTTCAAGTAAAAATCATGTAGGGTCTAGAGCACTCCTCCAGGGTTCTCCACTCACTGAGAGCAATGGAAAATAATCATCTCTAAATATAAAAATCCCCGCTGGTGGAGGTCAAGCTGAGTTCCTTATCCCTCTAGGGTGATGACAATTCTGCCCCATTTGCACATTCATTTCAGTATTCCGCATACATAAAAGTCACTCTTCTTTGGATTCCCCTATAATATCTCCTCGGTCCTCTAACAATAAGTTTTTTTAAAATTTCTAATAAAAACAAGTGTCCATTTTATATATAAAGTCATGATTTTACTTGTCTTTGAAAATTATCCTTTCACACAGGGAAAGAGTACTAAATTAAAAAACTCACAATAAAGAGAGAAGTTTGCTTCCTATATTGGGACACTGATAGGGAGAGCAGAGACATCCAGGAGAGACAGCTCTAATTCCAAAATGGCGGCACCTCGGGTCACAAACTTAATTCTGCTCATGACTCTGGCTGCAAACCAAACTGGACAAGAACCGAATGAAATTTCCCCGTAAGATCAACACTGAACCTAACCACTGAATTTGAATCGGTTCTTGTCCAGTTTGGTTTGCAGCCAGAATCATGAAAAGAATTAAGTTCGTGAACAGAGGTACCACTTATTTATGTGCTGAGTATGTGCACAAAAATTCCCTGTGAAACAATAAACAATAGACTAGGAAATACCAGAGTGCATTAAAAATGGAAAAGGTAAATAGTGTTTTATGAAACTTGTTTCAATAACATGTATGTAAACAGTAATCATACAAAATATATTTCTTGCTGTGGTCTGCAATAACAAAGTTCTTAAAGTCACTGAGTTAAGTATCTACCGATTCAAACAACAAACTTTTAAAAACAAACAAGACCTTTCTTCCGACCTCCAGCTACAAGTTCATGTCTCTGTTCTCCCTGACACTACCCAACTTCCCCCAAAGAGCTGTCTGCCTGAGTGGGCTTGCCTCCTTACCCACAATGTTCTCAGGTAATTCTTTTTTTTTTTTTAATTTTTTTTTAATTTTTTTGGTGCTGGGGATTGAACTCGGGCCCTTGTGCTTGCAAGGCAAGCACTTTAACCACTGAGCTAAATCCCCAGACCTCAGGTAACTCTTAAGAGCGTCTTACACCTCTGCTCCTTCCATGGAACCACTCCAGCAGCGACAACATTCTCCTCAAAGGTCTGCCACCTGCTAGCT
>PVJO010025321.1:0-22925 GCA_004026905.1 Hystrix cristata | reverse complement strand
TTACACCTCTTTGTCCTTATTTACAGTTATGGTTTCTCATATCAGAGAAACAATTCGATGTGTACTCATGAGTGTCTGATTTATTTCACTTAAAAGTATGTTCTCAAGGAACATCCATTTATATACGAATGACTCTAGTTTATCCTTTTTTATGGCAGTGTAGTACTCCATTGTGTAGAAAAACCACATTTTCTTTAGTTGTTCGTTAGTTGTTGGGCATTTAGGTTGTTTCCAAGACTTAGCTATTACAAATTGTGTTGCTATGAACATGGTGGTGCATTGTGTAAATATTTCTTTATTAAGGTAGATTTACTCAAGTAGAATTATACTTCTACTTCTTACACCTCTGTATTCACTTTTCAGCAAATAAATAAATTATTAGCGGGTAAATTTTGACCCCTCCTCACCTCCTAAGGATTTAGGAGCAGAGGACTAAGTGTGAGAAGGCGTGAGGTTTGTATTTGCTCTCTGAACACACGAATGACGTGTCCAGTTTTATGGCCCATTTTAAAAATATTTTAATATGATTATAAATAGTACTGCATGGAATCAGATATAAAATAGCCACCACCGAAGTACTGTGTTATTTTTTTTTAATTACGGTAAAATATACATAACATAAAATTTACCGTCTTAACAAGTTTTAAGTGTGCAATTCAGTGGTTTTGAGAACAGTCATGTTGTGTAGTCAATCTCCAGAACTCTTTATCTTGTAAAACTGAAGCCTTGAACCTACCAAGTATCTCTGTGTTCTCCTTCGCCAGGCCACAGCAACCATCATTCTACTTTCTTTTTTTTTTCTCTCTCTCTCTTTTTTTTTTTTCATCATTCTACTTTCTGTCTGCTACGTTCTACTCCTAAATACCTCATCTAAGTGGAATAGTAAAATATTTATCTTCTTGTGTCTCGCTTATTTCAGTTAGTATAATGTCTTCAAAATTTATCCACATTGTAGCGTATGTCAGAATATACTTCCTTGTTAAGACTGAATGATAGTCTCTTGTATGTATGTATTTACCTGTTCATCCACCGATGGACACTTGGGTTATTTCCACCTTCTGGCTCTTGTTGTACAGCTTTAAACATTGGTGTACAAATATCTGAGTTTTCACTTTCAATTCTTTTGAGCGTATATTTGATTTGCTTTCTTTTTGGGAGGGGGTAGGTGCTGGAGATCGAACTCAGGGCCTTGTGCTTCCTAGGGAAGTGCTCTACCACTTGAGCCTAAAGCCCCAACCCCGATTTTTTTTTTAAAGTACTAGAATAAATGGTATGTTTTTGTAACTACTGTTGATTTGCACAAAGAAAATTTTTCTAAGTTTCATTTATATAGTAAGACTTTTTTTTTTTTTTCCTGGAGACAGTGTCTATGTAATAATACAGCCCGGCCTTGAACTCACTATGTAGCCAAGACTGGCCTCAAACTCATGGTTATTCTCCTGCCTCAGCCTCCCAAATGCTGGGATTACAGGTGTGTGCCACCATGCCCAGCCTCATTTATATAGCGGAAAGATTAGAAATGTCAAGTAATCAAATGTAATTAGTGAAGTTAGGCTGTAGCATTGTGATCCACTAATAGTCTTAATAAGTTAAGATTGTCAAGCATATCCATGAAATTTATTATCTATATGATGAGGCTGTGGTAGAAAATGTTGCTTCATGTATGTTTGACATTAAGTAATAAAAAATTCAGACCAGAGTTCATGTTACCACAACAATAGCCAATGTTCCACTGCTTGTCAAATGATACTCAGTGCTTTGCCTGCATTTTCTCATTTACTTCTCTTAACAAGCTTAGGTGGTAACTACCACAATTATTTTCATTTTATATCAGGAAACATAAGCCCTGAGAATTTAAGTAACATATTCAAAGACCTACAAGAAAGAATTTTTAGAATCATTGTTCAAATGTAGTCTGATTTTCAAGTATGAATGCTATACTTTGAGCCCATTATGTTTAGTTTTCATTTCTGAAAAAATTCCATTGAAATGATAAAAGATGTATAAAATTAAGGAGGAAAAATGTTCCTGTAATGGCAGAGGGAGGCACTGTGAACCAGAAAGTTGGGGAATTTCTGCAGTATAGAGGTGATGGTCACTAGTGCTTAGTGGTCAGTTCAGTATAGACAAGGGAGAAGGCTGGGAAAGAAAATCCTGAAAGAGGACCAGAAACAGAAGCAAAAGGTTATTAAAAGACCAAAAAGGCTATAAAAGCATAATTTTCAAATGCCATGCAATTTGTATAAAAATTTATCATACACTATATTCTAAAAAATTTTAAAATAGAATATATGTTAAACACTACAGGTCACCTATCTTTTATTACAGTAAAATAAAATTAGACATCAATAAATTAAAGGTTTAAAAACAATCTTCTAATTGAAATGGCAGCTGGTCATAGAGATTAAAATATTGAAATTGGATATTGATTAGAAATTAATAACAATGAGAACACTGAAGAACAAATACCCAAGGGATGTGGCCAAAACCAGTCAGGGGAAAATTGATAGCTTTGAATCCCTTTTCCCCACTCCTGGTATTGAGATTGAAACCAGGAGCTTCACACTGGGCTACATCCTCAGCTACTTTTTAGTTTTTATTTTATTTTATTGATTGAGACAGCGTCCACTCAGTAACCCAGTCTGGGCTTAACCTTGCAGTCATTCTGCCTCAGCCTCCTAGAGTGCCAGGATTCCACACGTATGCCACCATGTTCAGCTCTTTGAATGCTTTTGTAAAAGTAATGAACTTGAGTTTTGATTTAAGAAGCTAGAAAAAGAGCCAGATGTGATGGTGCACTTCTCTTATCCCACCAGTCTGAGAAGCTGAGGCAGGAGGATAACAAGTTCGAGATCAGCTTGGGCAGTTTAACAAGATAATGTCTCAAAAATCAAAAGTGAAAAAGGGCCAGGGACATAGCTCAGTGCAAAGGCTGGATTCCATTTAATCTCCAGCACCACCGAACCAACCAGCCAAAAGAAGAGAGGAAAAGAATAGCAATAAAAAAGCCAAAACTAGAAAAAGAAACTGTAATTTACCTTAGAAAATCAAAACTTTTTAGAAACTGTATTTTTGAAATGAATAAAATAAACTTATTTAATAAACTTGAAAATTGTGAAAAGATAAAATTTTCTAGGAAAATGTAAATGACTAAACTCAACCTAAATTATAGGTAATATGAATGCAGGACATAACTTGGAAAGATTAATAAAATTCTGTTGCCATTTCCATGCTTAATCCTACAGACATAGCATGGTAGGTACTGAAGTGTGTCAAGGAAACAGATAATTATTACTTAAACGGTTCCAATTCATAGAAAATGTGTGTGTGTGTGTGTGTGTGTGTGTGTGTGTGTGTGTGTGTGTGTGTTACAAAACACGAAAGGAAAGCATTCAGAATCCCCATTTCAGGGAAAGTCTTGTTCCGAGTTTTATCTTCCTTCGTTTTTATGTAGTTTCCAAACTGCTGCCAGGAGCCCTGAAGATACTTTGGGGCCCTAGGAAGACCTCAGGGAGATAGAAGCTGGCTGACCAGAGCCCTGGGTCTCTGCCGTAGAGCTGGTTGAATTCCCACTGTTTGCATTGGAGTTTGGGTAATATTTTGTTTAAGACAAAATGGCTCTTTTGATTTCTTTTTTCAAAGTTTAGGAGCTACGTATTTTTTAAACCATGCAATTGGGAATCATTTCAGATATATTCATCTGCTTTTTCTCATAACAATGTTATGAATATTTATCTGTGTAATTAAAAATTCTTTATGAAAATTTTTATTTGGTAAAATTAATACAGAAATGCATATAAAAAAAAGAAAAAGAAGAGCCCCTATTACTGCCATCCCTCCCTCTGATCCCATTCTCCCTGTGGAGTTTGATGAACGTCCCTCCAGATCTTTCTGTATGAATTTACAGTGCTATGTGTGTGAGTTGTACACACTTTTTAAATACAAATGCGATACTATTCATATTGTTTAGCACTTTTTGGTTTAATGTAGTCTAAAAACTGTTCATATCTACTCTATTTCACCTTTTTTTGTTGTTGTTTTGTTGTTTTATTTTGGTGCAGTTTGGGATCAAACCAAGGGCCTCACACATGCTAGGCAAATACTCTACCACTGATCCACACCCTATCATTAATCTTATCATTAATCTTATCATCATTAGTCTTTGTCCTTGTTAAAGTGATGTATGTTGATGACTTAAAAAGTCATATAGTACCATATAGTATTTGATGAAAACCAGCGATTTCCACATTCTCTGTATAGTACTTCTCGCTTCCCATACTTCTGACAGTTACTTCTAACAGTTTTTAGTATTTCCACTCATATTTTTACTATGTTCTGATTGCTGTTCTTAATTTTTTTCCTGGTTTGGTATGTCATCTGTTAATTTTTTTATGGAAGACGCAAGTTCAAGTCTTTTACCATCTTTGATTTCCTTCCATAGAAACACACATGCAGACAAAATAATTTCTTTCATTTGTCTATTTCTCCTCTCCTATTCTTCCCTTATCTTCAGAAATATTTTACACTGAGTTGAGTAATTTATGTTTACATTTTAATGAACATACAGAAGCAGGTAGATTATGGATACATTTCCTTTCTTGTTTAACTTGTAGTCCTGTGGGACTTCTTGAATTTACATCTTCCTTTTTCTTCATTTTATTCCCTTACTTGGGTGAAACATTCTCCAGTAATTTGCAGAGAAGACATTGTGTTGGTAGCAACATTTTTAGAACTTGGAATGAATGGAAATGATTTTTTCTACTCCTGATAGTTTGGTTCAATATAGAATTCTAGATTGGAAATCCCTTCAGAATTTTGAAGATGCTGTTCACTGACTTCTAGCTTTACAAGGTAATTTTGAAGTCTTAGTTGTTGTAATCCCTGTTATTACTATTTTTGTAATCCATTTTTGTCTTCTAGTATCCTAAAATTGCACAATAACGTGCTTTAATTGGTCCATTTTCATTTCAATCCATTGCAATGGGCACTTGGTCATTCTATTCAGTCTGGAAACAGGTTCTTTAGAGCTTAAAAATTTTGTTGCTTTTTTTTCTTTAAAAAATGCTTCATTTCTTTCTTTGGTTGGATATATATCTCCTGTATTGATCCTCTAATTTTCTTGTTTTTTCTTTCATTTTCCTTGTCTCTTTTTTAGTCTTCTCTGTACTTTTCCTCAACAAATTTTTCCATTCTTTTGAGTTTCTTATTTTGGCTACCATATGGTCTATACTTCTCCTCATCTGGAAGACTCTTGTTCCTAGATTTAAAAAATTGTTCTCCCTGCATCTCCTCTTCCTTCCCCTCCTCTTCCAGCTTCTCCTCTTCTTTTTCCTCCTCTTCTTTTATTTTGTCCTACTTTTTCATTGTTCTTTCTTTTTGCTGTGTTTTCCTGGCCCAGTCATACTTAGGAGGGTAGATTGTACTTTGGGAGCCTGAGGCATAAAGATCCCATGGTCAAGTCCAGCCTGGGTGACTTAGTAGGATCCTGTCTCAAAATAACAAAGAGCTGGGATATAGCTCAGTGTGAAGGTGCCTAATTCCCAGTAACAACCCCCCCCGCAAAAAAGTGTGAGGGACTAAACAGCTGACCATAAGTTCTATATTTGCAAGTGATACTTGATCTTTGATGGACTTTATTTATAGAGTATGGATCAGAATTTCTTTTCTTTCTTTTTTTTTGGTCATCAAGCTGGGAATTGAACCCAGGAACTCATACATGCCAAACAAAGCAACCTACCACTGAGTCACGCCTCCTTCCCTCTTTATTTTTTATTTTGAGACAGCGTCTTGCTGAGTTGCCCAGGCTGGGCTCTAACTTGTGGTCCTGCTGCCTTCCAAGTAGGCCTGGATTATAGGAACGCATCACTGCAACCTGCTAGTATCTGAATTTCTAAAGTTTAGAACTGATGTGGCAATTTCAGGGGCAGGGCACTCTTGGATTTCTTTTTGATTTCTGGGCACAGTGTCCTCTTTCCTTGGCAACGGATGCTTTATTACCAGCATTCAGGAAGCTGAAAAGGGATGGCAGATTATGAAGCATTACCATTTTGTTACCTTCATTTAATCAGTTTGTTTTTGTAGTACTGGGAATTGAACCCAGGGCCTTGCACTGAGTTAACAACCCCAGCCCTTTCCCCCCTTTTTAAAAAATATTTTGAGATAGGATCTAGCTAAGTTCCCCAGGTGGGCTTGAATTTGCCATCCTCCTGCCTCATCCTCCCAGAGTGCTGGGATTATAGGCATGTGCCCAGCGAATACTCCTTTTTTTATTTAATGGTTTAATACTCATCCTTAGCTGTACCTGGCATCCCCAGGCCCTTCTGGGTTAGTTCCTCTGGATAGTAAACACTCCTCTGGAAATGTGCAGCAGGCCAGTTGAGTGAACGGAGAGGAAGAGAATCTTGGGATTGCCTTGACTGCCTACCTCAACCTTAGCTTCCAGCTGTTCTTTTTCAGCCTCAGTGGGCACTCTGATTCCTGCTTGGCCCAGGAGATCCATTGTTGCATGTGACTGTCTTCCATATTTCAGGACGTTTAGCAGTGTTGCTGGGCTGTGCTCACTCACTATGTGATGGTGGCACAACCCTCCCCAACTGTGACAACCACAAGTGTCTCCAAGGCATTGCCAATTAGCCCCTGGGGAACAGATGGCCTCAGGTCAAGAACATTTCTTTAATAACATTATTTTTGGCTTCTAACAATTTGACATCTCTCTTTCATTATTGTGTCTTCTCCTGTTCTTTGAGATTCATGCCTTTTAAAATTCTGTTTTTGTGGGGTTTTTCTGGGAGGGTGGTACCAGGAGACAGAAGAAAATGTATGTTTAATCTACCATATTTTTCTGTGTTTTAACTATGCTTTTCCTATTAATCGATGTTTAGATTATTTCTCGTGTTCTTTTGCGATAAATGTTATATTAAAAATCACTTTCTAGGTTACATTCCCCTTTTTATTTTTTAAGGACTATTTAAAGTACCTGAAAGCTCTGATGATTTCTTAATTTTTAAAACACAATTACTGAGATTAGAAAGTTTTTTTAAAAAGCCATCTCCTTCATAGCCCCACCTCCAATCTCTGTCTGCACAGTATACCACCTTCCCTGCCCCCACCATTTAAAAAATTTACATTCTCTCTTCTGGTTTTGCCACTAATGAACCAATTCCCTGTGTATGACCCGTTGTCCCCTAAATCCTCCTTTGCAAACCAGTAAAAGGCTGGCCTTGTTTGTTTCTAAGCAGAATAGTAATACCAATCTGTCAGAGTCCTAACATATACCATTCCATTTTAATCCCTACAGCTACTCTGTGAGGTAGACATGAGCCTCATTTTACAAATACAGAAGCCAGGCCTCACAGACCCTAGGTGGCTAGCCTGAGGTCTGCTTGTCAGGGGGGTGTAGGGACCAAAGAAGGTTTTATTTCAGTTATACCCTCCAGCCTGCCTAGAGTTGACTGGGGTATTCAGAGAGGAAAAAAAAGAAGAAATGATTTTCTTTTTTAAACTTAAAATACAACATGAAGCAGAAAAGCTTTCCTTCTCAGGAGAATTTGAACTTTTGTAAGACCAATTTGTGTGATTTTTGACATAGAATCACTATTGAGCTGTAGCCGTGTTGAAATTTGCATTTTAATCTCATGGTGATTTTTCAAGGATTAATTTAAAATGACTAGATTGCTGCATTGCAAATTGAAACAAGCAGTAACCATGGGGTTGTTAATACGATATAGTCTGCTGTCGTGGAAAGAACATGAGTTTTGGAGACAACCAGACATGGAGCTTCCCTGGTCAGGGGCCTTGGGCTACCTACTTATCCTCTTGGAGCCCCGGTGTCCATATCTTGTAAAGGAAAATATGAGGGGCAGGTGAAGGATTAAATGTAAAATTCCAAGGATGTCAAGGATATTGCCTGGTGCGGTAGAGATGCTGCTTTCAAGGATCTTTTTCTTTGTCTCCTTCCCTCAGCTTTCAGACAATTCTAGTCCTGACCTCTCTTGAGGTCTGAGTGTGGCTGAGGGCTGTGGAACACAACTGCTTGAGGCATATCTTTTCCAGGCATTTTCTGACATTCTTGGCTGGGAAGATCAATGCCTTCCTTTTCACGAGTGTATGTTTCCTGGAGCCACAAAGGCTCTTAGCAGGTTCTATTTGACATGCGAATCTCTGAGTCCTGGAACTGGTCCTACAGATGGAGGTCAGGGCTCCAGTGTAAACTATTGGTGATTGTCCCTCTAAGGGACACACTGAATTTAGATGAATAAGCAATGGAAAGGATATACTGACTTTAGGACATGGAACTTAACATTGTGTCACCAGATAATCATTTTCTTTTAGCCTCAGAGAAGGGTTAATATCAGAAAGAGAGGAAGGAGTATCTGTTGAATACCCACTGAAGGTCAGATCAGACATTCTGTGTCACTTCATGAAACCTTTACCAGCATTATGGTATGGTTGTTAGCCTGATTCTGAAAGGTGCTGAAAGGGCAGAAAGCCTGTGAAGTAACTTGCTGAACCACTAGAGGTTAAAACCAGGACTCACACCTGGGTCCATCTGAGCCAAGCATGGAGATCCAGTGCTCTGGCTCCATGGCACCCTGTACCCACTGAAGAAATCATTCACCATAAGTGTAAGACATCTAATTAATTGTTGTGAATATTTGGTTAGTGTCAGCTCTCCTTCTCTAAGGACAGAAATCAGTTTTGTTTTGTTTTTTTAATCTCCACATTCTTGTAAGTAGCGCTGTACCTAGAACTTTGTACATCTCCATTATAGAACTATGTGAAATTAACAACTGACTGACTGAATTAACAAAGCAGCCAAACACAAGAGAGAGAAAAAAGAATAGTTCCTTCCAGTTGACTTTTCAGCCAATTTGTCTGTAAGACATTAATGAAAAGCAAATGTGGAAAATTAATTCTTTCCACTTTCAGATCCCTGTTGAAGTTAATTCTCATTATTTCTACAATTTCTTTGCAAAAGTACTTTCCTTTTCACTGAAAAACTATCACTGTGTAATTGCTCATCAGGGTTTTCTCTTTCTATCAAGGTAACACATGTAGGAGTGAATTTTATGTAGTCAATAATTAAATGAACATAAATCTTTATACATTTTAAACTATTGACCTGCATTTAAAAAGAAAGGCACAGATCATGAACATATACTTACCAGTAGCAAGAATTATATTGTAAATTGGCCATGTAAGGGATTTTTATTTGAGTGGCCAGGTTTTGAAGTTTACTTTTGATTAATGGATAATCATATAGGCCTTCATTTGGAATATTAAACAAACCTGTCTTAATTATCTGGTCAATGTCATACCAAATGGTTAATGATGCAAAGAAAGCATTTAGAATGGACAGTTACATATGACATTGCCCAGGCTCCATGTTGTCAAAAGATCCACCATGATATAGAAAAGATTTATGAAGTCATCTTCACTTTAAAAACTAAACAAGGTTGAGATGATAGTAGAAGACCTATTATTAAGTACTGAGATTATAGAGGGGGCCATTGTTGCTCTTAAGAGTTGTCAGGTAATTGTTTATTCTAATGGTCTTTACATTCACACAGAGGGATAAAAGCTGACCTTGGGGCTAACTCTGCTTTCTTTCCTGTAATATACTTCTCTGATTTGATTACTTGTGTGGGTTTGTGGGAGTCTTCTTAGGCAGATTATTTTAGAACTCAAATTTATAATTCACTTTAAGAATCTCATACCACAAAGGTAGTCTAAATTTTTCTTTTAAAAAATAAGCAGTTGAGGTTTTAAAATATTTATATTATAAAAGCATGTGCTGGGGAACCTGAGTCAGGATTGCTTAAGCCCAGGAGTTCAAGGCCAGCCTGGGCAATATAGTGAGACCTTGGCCCTTAAAAGATATATACATATATATGTATATAAAATATTATATATTACTATATATATAACTGTGTGTGTGTATATATATATATATATATATATATGAACAGGAGTTGTTATTTCAGAACCCAGAATCCATTGAAAAAAACAAGGTTCTGGCCTAGGAAGCCACCTCCAGACCCAGTGCAGCAAGTCTTTATGCTGTGTGCTGTGGATGAAGTAGAGTCACAAGGACTAATGAAATGACAGACAGTGGGATGGACTAGCATTTGGTCTGAAGGCTCTAAGGAGTACCCAGCTTAGAGTCGGTTCTTTGGTTTGAGGATTATCTCATTTCCCTAAGGTACTGAACCTCAGACGGTTTCTCTCTAAGCCGTACTATATCCCCTCCCCTCCGCAACCGTTCCAACTCCTGTCCTGCCACCCGACTTGCTTCATAACCTTGGGCGTGGATCACAGTGTGCCTGAGGTCCCCAGCCACCTGGATTGGCACCGGAGCCAGCAGAGGCGGTGAGAAGGGGGCAGCCATTATGAGGCCTCTCCTGGGAGGACTGGGTTTGCCGGGTGCCATTCCCCTTCTCTTTGTTTGGATTGAGAGTCGCAGAGGGTTAGTGCTGGAAGAGAGCTTCACCAGCGTTTCTTTGTAGCGATAGAAATGGAAGCCTAGAGTCTTAAGGAGCTTTGCAGCCTGTGCCTCTTCTGAAACTCAACTTCAGCCTGATCTGCGCAGAGTCCTCCTTAAATTTGAGTCCTGTCTGGACAGGGTAGTGGTCAGCTTCCTGTCCCTGCTGCCCCCAACCCAGCATAATAAATGCTAGGTGGACAGCCAAATGCTCTCCATATAATTGAAACAATGCTTGAACTCTGTGAGTAGGAAAGGAATGTTCTTAAGCCCAAAAACATACTGGCAGTAAGAAAACCAAGACCTTCCTAGCACAGAAACTGGAAAACTGTCCTCTGAGCAAAGATTTCCTTTCCTGGCAGGTGCACCTTGTCTTATGACCACTTGTCTTATGACAAGTACATAAGAAGTACTTGTCAGGGAATAAAAAGGGTGGTTGCTTGGCTTAGCTGTAGTGGGATCGTGGTCCAGAACAATAGACCAAGCACTAAGTGGCCAGGTTTGATGGGATTGACAGTTCTTTAGAAGGATGGTTTATCCTCTGTTAAATGAAGGGACCCATTGTTTGAGAAATTGGGCAAGAGGACAAGTGTGGTGTGCTGTAACTCAAAGTGTAGAGATCATTGAGGTTGTTCTTCCCCTCCCAAGTCTAATTTGTTGTAAAGTCCTGTGATTCTAATTTACAGGTATGTATTACATGTGGATCTAAAGCTTTCCTCTGAATTGTTTTTTAAATTTTTAAATTTTTGTTATTTTAATTTTTCTTTTCCTGGAATATGATAGTAGTTGGTTTTTGTTTCGCTCTACCTCCTGTTGGCCTGCTCCTCTCCATCCTCCACAGGGCCTCAGGAACATCTTTCAGAAACACAAGTAGGACCATATCTTGATCCTTCAGCCCCCACAGAATCTGACCTAATTGTCCTGCCCCACTTCCCTTTCTCTGCTCTCCACTCTTGCCTCTGTTCATCTGTGTGTAGCTTCTTTCACCTCCCTACCTCTGACTCTGCCCGAAATACGCTTTTTCTCTACCGACTGAGTGAGCGTCTGTTGGGAAGCCAGGACCAAATGTCTTCTTTGTGGAACCTTTCCCACCTTCCCCTAATCCATCCATCAGAGTAAGCCTTCTCAGCCATCCTTGGAGTACCCTTGACCACCAGGAGTTGAATAAGTGTGTGTCAATTCTCTGGTTATAGGAAGTAGAATTGGGAGATTAAGGACTTAGTCCGCTGAAAGGCAGTGTTGAGAATAGGGCATAGCACATATCTTTTATAACTGTAAGCTTACGCTGTGTTCTGGCTACAATCTTGATCAAGGACGGTTTGCTGTGCACGCCTCCTCTTCCCCTGCACTCTGACCCCGGCCATCAGAGCAGTACAGTGGGTTTGCATATGACATGAACACCAGCTTCTGGGTCCAGCACTCTGCCCTGCTAGTTCCCTGATGAACAAACCTCTAATTTGTTCACATTTTTAGTAGATGTAGTCACAGAGTCACAGACACCTTGAAAAGCCAGGTCCTCACCCTGCACCCTCACCCCAGCTATTTTACCCAAACTTGCAGTCTCCAGTGTCACTTTGTCCCTGGGCCATTACTAAGTAGTTGATCACCTCATCCAACTTGGAACTTAGTTTTCGGAAGTCAAATGCCGTGTCCTCCCTGAGATACCACACTGTCCGTCTGCCAGGCTCTGCTTCTCCAATAGTTGCTTGTGTACAGCCAACGGGCAGTATCTGTTAGTTGTTGCTTCCTCCATTCACTGCTTCATCCTGTCATCAAAGTTCAGGATGACACGATATGTAATTTTACCCTAAGGGCCGCAGTCTATTGGGAAAAAAAAAGTGCTTAAAATGGAGTTATTTAAGATAGAGGAAATTGCCACAGAAACACAAATAGGTGCTTGGCAAATGAGAAATCCAGGAAACTTTCCAGGAGGAGGTGACATTGGGGCTGGGTCTTGATGGGTAAATGAACATCCCCAGGGCAGAGAAGAGCATTCTAGGGAGAGGAAAGAGCAGAAGTGAAGGTCTGAGGGTGGGAAAGAGTGGGACAGGTCTGTGAAGTTGATGCTTGGCAGGGCTCAAACTGCTGGGTGCTTAATGGCAGTCGGAGGGAGATCCCTGTCTCCAAGGGGTTCTCTGCCAAGCCCTGGCTTTGTGGGAAGTGCAAGTGCCCCAGGCCTCCCTCTGCCCCACATGCTTTCCCAGGGCTGCGCGAGGTTCGGGGCTGGGGTCATTGGCAGTCCCACCTGCTCTGGCGGGTGGCATCCCAGAAGGAAAGAGGCAGGGGAGGAAGCAGATAAGAAAGACAGCTTCTGTTTAGACACAAATATCTTGGTAATCAGCACAGATGGGATGAGAAATACCAAAAAAAGTACATGACAGTTTAAAGAGAATTTGGCTAACTGTTACATGTTTTTAACGTACCTGTGTAGAGTTTTTGGAACAAGCACCTGAGTCCCTCAGATCCTGACTGGGGATGGGGCGCCTGCTTCAGTCAAGCAGTGTTTTTGTTTCAGAAATGTTCTCTTCCCCATCCACAAAAGTATCCTTGTGATTTTTTTTTTTTTCTTCCACCAAAATAAGGCACAGGATTTGTCTCTGACGCTGTGTCTCCCTATTTGGACGGCAAGCTGTGTAACATATTTCTACCCAGCGTGAAGCTTCTTGGCAGATTCTTGAGGCCACGTTTTGGTGGCTTCAGAGTTATCTTTGGATCTGTCAAAAGTGCTAATGGGCTTTCTGGCCTTCTTTAAGCTCCTCATTTCTATTTTCTTTTTACTTCCATCCTCTCCTAAAAGAAAAATTCATGTAATTCATCAGCAGTTAAGCTTGTACTGAAATGCTCAGCTGAGGGCCTCATGTTTTGTTTGTGAGAAGAGCTCTGCCATGTCACTGTCCTCTGAACAAGCCCCACCCTGACAGCATTAGTTCCGCGTTCCTCAGTCCACTCTTCAGGGGTGCTTCTTGTCTAATTCGAACCCCCCTGGTGTTTGTTTGGTTTTGTTTTTAATTGAGGGTGTCAAGAGTAAGTTGGCATGGTGGTTAGAATCTGGATTTTTGATTCAAGGCCTGGTTTCAAAGCTTGGCTCTGCCCTTTGTAACTAGGTGACCTTTAGACTTCTAACCGTCCTGAGCCTCAGTTTTCCTACCTGTAAAGTACACATGGTAATGCCTGTCTCAGGGTTGTTAGGGAGATTAGAAAGAATACAGGTAAAGTACCCATTGGCTGGCACGTAAAGGTTACTCAATAAATGGACAACAATAATTTTCAAAAGAAAAAATTTGCCTTTCTCTAGACATACTTTGATCTTGCTTTGTTACTGTGCTGAGACTTTCTTTTTCCAAATATGATTTTCACCTATAATTTTTTGATAAAAAGAAGAGCACAGACTGAATTATGTCTTATCCACTCACTGTGTGACCTTTGTCAAGTTATACTACCTCTCTGTACCTCTATTTTCTTTAAATAGGAGTAATAACACCTAGTTCAAGGAGTGGTTTTAAGATTAAGTGAAATAAGGTATGAAAATCCCAGTACATGGTAAATATAGAAAGATATTTAAGAAGGACAAGGTAGGTCAGGGGAAAGTGTATAGGCTGTGCATTCCAGATCTGTTTTCTCATCACTGAATCTTTCCCAGACTGAATTTCTCTGTCTCTATGCTGGAAAGAATAATACCTCATTGATGTTTTGTGAGGACTGCATAAGGTTACACATTCAAAGTGTCTGGTACTATACCTGGCACTTGGTAACTACTCGGTACATGGAGCTGGTAATTCACTTACTGTGTATTTATGAATGTTGATAGTTAACTGAGTACTCTAGTCAAACAATAACAAATCATAAAATAAATGCCCATTCTTATTCCCAACCCATAATATTGTTGAAAAGCACTTTATGCTCTTTTGCATGTAAAATCTACCTGGTTTACTTCAATTTATGGGCTATGGATCTTTAATCATTATTAACTGCAACCCCTGGCAATAGCATTCCTTCCCACCCCACCCCCTTTCATTTGCAGAGGATTATATTTTATGGTATTGAAAACCTGTAACATTCAAGAAATTAGCATATTCACGGGTGTTATTAAAGTCAGGGGAGTATAGAAAGGGTTATAGAAATGAAACACTTTCTATTTTTTCTGAAATCTGAAGAGTACCAATCTATAGTACTAATTAAAGGAATGAATCCCAGGTTATAGAAAAAAATCTAGTTAAAACACTGCTTTGTCACAACTTGCTATTTGTCTTCAGTTGTTTTTTTTTTTTCTTTTGAGTGAAATACCTGGAAACTGTAAATCTTTGAAATTGCTTTAATTCTGGCTAAGCCATTTTAGAGAGTGTAAGCTGTGGAGGAGGGACATGAGCAGAAAGGACAGATGCGTGCCTGGCCATGGCAGTAGTGATCTGTGGGACAGAGACAGGCTTTGTGTCGGAAGTGCTTTAGTCCCTGGGGAGGGTGTGTGTGTGACACTTGGGATTGAACCAGGGCCTTCACACTGAGCTATGTCACCAGCCTTTTTAATTTTTTTTCAGCCTTTTTAATTTTGAGACCTGGTCTGTTTTGTAGGCTGATCTCTAAATTATGATCCTCCTGCCTCAGACTCTGAGAGTGCTGGGATTATAGGCATGTGCCGCCACAGCCAGCTGGGTACTTGTTTTGCTGAGATACGTGGTATGGCATATTGGGACAGTTATAGAATTTGAGGTCTGAAAATCTGTGCAGTAGTCTTGTCTTCTTGGCTTTTTAGAACATTTGATCTTGGCAAATCTCTCTGAGCCTTGGTTTCCTCATTTGTAAGATTACAGAATTCATGTCCTGCTTACCTTTCATTACTGACGTGAAGAGCAAATGCAGTGCTGTGCACAACCTCATGTTGTAAACTAATCACCACACAAAGACACAATTGCTCAGATTTCTCATCTCTAAGAGTCTCTTCCAACTGTATATTTCCTGATTTTATACACGAGTAGGATTTGGTAGAAACGAAAAGAGGAAGAAGAGAATAGACTTTCTGATTATTTTGTTTCTCATGTAGATACTATTTATAATAAGGACAAGCAAAGTAAGCCACAAACCTTGCTTTTTTCTTTCTTGTAGAGAAATCTGACAGAATATTTTGTAGCTGTGGACGTAAACAACATGTTGCATCTGTATGCCAGTATGCTGTATGAGCGACGGATACTCATCATCTGCAGCAAACTCAGCACTGTGAGTAGACAGTCTTGAAATGGCTTTTCAGTGATTTGAATTTTAATTAAAAGACATATCAGCAAAGTTAAAGAAAATTTTAGGTAAAAGAATTAGTCCCAATTTCCTCGTGTGGTAATACATAATTTTCATTAATTATTCATGTTCCTTTACAGTGTCAAAGCATATTTCATTTTTATAATTCCACAATCATAGTTTTTCTTTTGATTGTGTGTTATGAACATTGTACACATTTCCACATACACTTTCATTATTGTTATTTTTTAAATGTCTGCCGCGTATTCTGTTATACTTGTATGTCATCCTTTACTAAGTTTCTTTCCTCTTGATGGTCATTTAGATTGTTCATAGATAAATCCTTTGATAGATAATACTGCAGTGAACATCTTTCAGCTTCTTCTGACTGATACAGTTCATAACCTAAAGAGTAGGGCCACCAGGTCAAAGAATCTGATGAACACCATGACTTGACTGCCAGGTTGCTACCCAACAGACTGTGCTTGTGAGTGTGGCTAGCTGTATAGACTTTACCACTTCTGCTTCAGCCTTGCGGAATTGTGTGTGTTCATGTCTATGCTTTAATTTTGTTAATATAGTAGGCGTAAAAGTATTTTTGGCTTGCTTTAATATTACTATTTTTTGTTTGGAGGTAACTGAGAATTTTCCATGGGTTTGTTTCCAAGGTATATTTTGTTAACATCTTTTTCCACTGTCTTGGAAAGGGTGATATTTTTCTTATAAATTAGAATGAGCTCTTTATATATTGTAATAACTTCTGCTTATACGTATTTTTCTATTCTCTTTTAGTTTTTCACTTGCTAAGTATAGTTTCTATTTTCCTGAATGTTTTATTATAAAAATTCTTAAGCATCATAGAAGTCAAAATCATTTATTTTATACTGAACATTGATATAATTCGATCTAGATTTTACCAGTAACGATTTATTATAGTTGCCTTGTCACATTTTCATCCATTTACCCATTCTTCACACCATTCAGCAATCCATCTCTTCTCTACATTTTTTTTTTTTTTCTGCAGTGCTAGGTATTGACCCAGGGCCTCATGCATGCTAGACAAGTCCTCCACCACTGAGCTGTAACCCAAGTGCCCACCCCCACTTTTCTTTTTTCAATCTTATTTTTTGGTGCATTTGAAAGTAAATCATGGACTTTAGTATATCTTCTCCTAGATAATTCAACATCTGTTTGCAGGGTTTGTTGTTGTTTTAGGTACAAAAATTGCCTCAGAGTAGAATGACTAAAATGCATTGCTTATAAAGAGAGAGGAGAAATCTTTGTATATTGGGGGTTTTCCTAATGAAGGGCATATGGGTAAAATAGCTACTCATGAATGAAAGGCACCTAATACTGAAAACTTTGTGAGAGTATTAGGGTTTTCTTTATAGTTTTCATCATAGCTTCATTATTTTATTTCTTGAATTACTGATTGAATTAGAAGAATTCAGAATCCTTTTTCTTTTGTATTACCTAGTATGTGAAAGTCTAGCACATAATAGGTGATAAAAGTATAGCCTTTGTCCTCAAGGTAAAAACAGCTCATAACATAATCTCTTACTTTGTTTTACGTTTTATTTTACATAAGTGCAGTTCATAATCTCAGGGAATAGACACTCAGACTGAGCTTCAGCATGAGTACTGCTAACCAGATTTATCATCGCCTTTCTATATGGCTTGTATAGAATGAGGGAACATTCTAGCTGTTGCTTTGGGCCTTTAAACTTCAACCAAATGAAAAGGAACATAATATTGATAGAAGTGAATTTCCTATAATTTAATTATGGTATTTTTGGGCCCTTAATATATGCCACTCACTATCCCAAGCACTTTGCATATATTAACTCATTCAGTCTTCACTATGATAACTTTGATAGGTTCTGTTATTACTTCCCTCTTGTAGATTAGGAAGAGTGTTTCTTCTGTGTAATTTTCTTCACATAGACATAGTGGGTTAAACGTACAAAGTTATTTCTGCTCCTTTCTGAAACGAAAATGAAATATACCATAGGAATAAACTACAAACACAAAGAACAGATGCAGCGTAGATTTTTTAAATAGTAAGAGAATACTGTTATCAACTTTATGTCAGTATTTGAAAACTAAAGCATAAAGGGCAGAAAAATACAGTTTACCATAATTGACTCAGAAAGAAGTAGAAAAATTGAATGGGTCATTTAATTTGTAGAAATTAAATCAATATTTGAAAATATTTTCCAAATCAAACATTTAGCCAACATAGTTTTAGAGATATGTTTTATCCAGCATGTTAAGGAATAGATCATTTCAATCTTAAACAAACTTGAATCGAGAACAAAAAGGGAATACAGCCCAGGTTTTCTTGCAATGCTTGTCAGCCATGACATTCAACCACAGAAGGACACAATGCAAGAAAAATTATCAGTGTCGCTCATTAATGTAGTCATAAAATTGCAGGCAAAATAGGTAGCAAATGTATTTTAAAATTCCTAATAGCTAAGTTGGATTGATTTTAGAAATGTAAGATTGATGATACTAGAGGATCTATTAATATAGCTTACACATTACACATTAACATATTAAAAGGGAAAACTTATGTAATCACCATTAATGTAGAATAAAGATGACTATGTTCATGAATAGTAGACTCGATGTCTTGAATATGTCACTTCATTCCAAACTGATCTATAGATGGGATATAGTTCCATTCACAGTCTCAGCAAGGTTTGACATAGTACCTGTCATGCTTATTCTAAAATTAATATGGAAAAGCCAAAGAAAATCAAGATGTACTTGAAGAAAAAGAATAGATTGTAGAAGCCTGACCTATCAGACATCAGAACTTTTTGTAAAGCTGTAATAATTAAATTTTGCTATGCAGCAGAGATAGGCAGACTGATAGAGCGCCCAGAACCAGGACATGTGTATTTGGGCTCTGGATAAGCAGTAGAGGAGGCACTGGACAGTCTGTGGGAAACGGATGGACATTTCAATAATTGACTGTGCATATGGGGAAGAAAAAGACAATTTCGCTCTTACTCATGCAAATGTGATAGGCAAAATTTAAAAGTTTTTAGAAGACATAAAGAAATAGTTCTCTATGATCTCGAAGTAAAGAAGTGTTTAAAGATGGTTCAAATTATACATTGTATAAAGGAAAAGATTAAAATTGTGAACTTGTGTTTATTAATAATATCATTCAGAGAGTAGAAAGGCAAATCAGAAGCTGAGACAAGATATTTGCCATATATAAAACAGAAAGAATAGTATCAGAAATACATAAATGCCACATTTAGAAAGCAGAAAACTGATCAATAGAAAAAATTGGCAAAACATATGAATTGGCATTTCTTATAAGAAATAAAAATGGCTAAATAACTATTTGGAAAAATGTTCAACCACATTGGTAGTCACAGAAAAGTACACTAAAAACTAAACAGTGGGTTTGCAGTCAAGCATGATGGTACACTCCGGTAATCTCAGCACTCTGAGAGTCTGAGGCAGGAGGAACACAAGTCTGAACCCAGCCTGGGCAGCTTAGCAATGCACGGAGACCCTGTCTCAAAAAAAAAAGTAACCAAAGGGCTGTGAATATAGCTTGGTAGTCCTGAGTATCAACAAAACAAAAATAAACCTCAATAGCTTTGCAACAATTAGGTATCTGACAATGATCTAGTATATCTACCCTCTAAATATACTAGAGAACTTTGTGTATTACTGTTTGAAAGGTGTTTGGCACAGAACTGTAGGCACATGCCTGTCGCTCAGCACTGCCAATCTTTAGTGGGACTTTGTGTGTACACACACCGTTTGGGCATGGCTAGTGCAGCATGTATACAAGAATGTTCTTAGCAGGATATTTTAAAAAATCTTAGACGTGGTCCACATGACTATAAATTGTGCTATAATCATATAGTGGATTATGGAATCAGTAAAAATGAAGTGTACTATCTACATGATTTTGTCTCTAGCACAGAATGCTGAATGAAAGAAATAAGTTACAGAAGAATATACAGTGTCATTTCATATATATATATATATATATAATAGTAAAGTTAGAAAAACTAAATTATACACAAGCATACACACACACACACACACACACTGAGAAAGAAAAATGATTAGCACAGAATTTAGATAGTGGTTTCCACTCAGGAAAAGAATATAGTTGGGAAGAGACATACAGGGAACATCAAAAATATTCTGTTTTTTGTTTGGTTTGGTTTGGTTTGATTTTTTTTGTTTGTTTGATTTGTTTTGTTTTTTGGTAGGATGGAGATTGAACCCAGGACCTTCAAACTGAGCTATATCCCCAACCCTTTTTAAAATTTACTTTGACTCTGGTGTGAGAAGCGGAAGTGTAAATAAAGACTAAAATGTATTGGGAAAGGGAAGGAAATGTCCAAATGGGAAAGGGAACGAGGGAGGGGGAAAGGAACAGAGGCACTAGAGAAATAAGAAATGGGAGGAAAAAATGGAAACAAAGCTTTTGTAAATAGAGAGGGAGGAGGGGGTGAGGGGAGGGGAATGGGAAAAAAAGAAGCAACAAGATATATCATGTACAGGTACAAATCCCCTATGATGCATGTTATCAATATGTACATGAGACAGTCTCTCAAAGCTGGTTTAGAGATTAACAAAGTGTAAAGGATTCAATTATAAATATGGCTTTGTAGGCTGTATAGTTCTTGCTGCAGCTATTGGGCTCTGACCTTGTAGTTTACAATAAGTTAACTAATGGATATGGCTATGTTCCAATGACCCTTTATGTACAAAAACAGACCGCACACCGCATTTGGCATTTTCACATATTTTGCTGACCCTGAGATAGGCAGTAGGTTTTAGATCCATAGATTTTCTTCTTTCACAGTTGTGATATGATTTACATATTGTTGTGTGTATTTATATCAAAATATTTAATAAATTTAAAAAGAAGATAGCAAGTCCCTTTATAAGAAAATTTAGACTATCAGAGATAGAGATGAAGTAGTTCTTATACAAAGGTTAAGAATCAAAGTTGCCTGAGATTTTGCCATTTTGCAAACCAAAGACGATGAACTTGTGCCTTGGACTTCTAAGGGAAAGTGATTTCTAACCTAGAATTCTGTACATATCTAATGGAAGCCCTCAGAAAAGAGTCCTCCAGAAGTGGTGGTGCACATCTGTAATGTCAGCACTGGGGAGGCTGAGGCAGGAGAATCACCCCAAGTTTGAGGCTAGCCTGGGCTACATTAGTGAGTTCAAGGCCAGGCTGGACTACATAGCAAGACCCTGTCAAAAAAGAAAGAAAAAAAGAGAGAGAAAGAAGAGTCCTAGTAGCTCATATCACATCTCTCAGCCTCCTGACTTCTCTACTCCAAGCTCTCCCTTGCCTTTGTGGACGAACCGTAGGTGCCCCCAGGACCAGTCACTCTGCTTATCCACTTGGCCTTTGTCCTAAAGTATTTCTGTGGCATTGGCATTGGCATATGGGGGTATAACAGTGAACAAAAGAGGCCAAAGCCCTGTCCTCATGAAGCCTGTGTTCTACTGGGTAGATCCCCAGTAAACAAGGAAAGTTACACATCAATGGATAGTAGCTGCTGCTCATTACTAAGGAGTAAAGTGGTGGTAAGAGTGGACGGGATATGGTGATGGGTTGCTAAGATATTCTTAAGGCAAGGAAGGCCTTAGTCATAAGATGGCACCTCTGCTTCCTTCTGGCTTCTAAAGGAAATTGCTTTACATAAGCTCTTCTCTTCTGCATCATTATTTTTCCTCTCTACTGGCCCATTCTTATGAGCAAATCAAGATACTACTCCCAGACTTAATAACAAACTTATTTGACCAACTTCCCTTTTATGTTTTTTTCTTCGCTTTTGTTTTGTTTGTTTGTTTAGTGGTACTGGGCATGGAACCCAGGGCTTAGTATGTATGTGCTAGATAAGCACTCTACCATGGAGCTACACCTTCAGTCCCCCTATTTATATTTGCCCTTTTAGAGCAAAATTCCTTGAGGGGAGTTATCTATTTACCATCTCATTCCTCTTATTTTATCCCCTGCCCCCAATACATACTAAACAGATGTTATTCAGGTCACCGATAACCTCATATCAAGTAAAATTAAAATGAGTCACTGCTTGTAAAACTCTTAGAACAAGGTCTAGCATGTTGTTGTATGTGTGGGGGGTGTGTGTGTGTAATAAATCAGTAAATATTATAATGAGAGGTCAGACTTTAATGCTTAAAATTAAATCCAAGTGATAGTTATTTAGAACAAGGAGATAAATCCTGTGTCTGTTGTGATTAGTTTGTGTTAAGGAGAATGATGGACTGAACTGTTGCCTTTCACTGTAAGCCTTTACTATTATTTGTTTTGTTTTTAAGGCTATGAATATATATTACTTTGATATTTAAAAAGTTTTTAAACAAATAGTTGGTTTTTCACTGAGCTCTAGATTTTACTGATTGACCATATATACTTTTTGCGCGGGTATGGGGAGTGTTTCTCCATGTAGCTCACATGCAATCGACTAGCTCCTGATCAGTTTCATGGCATTTCTCTGAGGGTAAAGTAGCTAAAGAGACATCAGTTTTATTCAAGTCTTTGGACCTCTCCAAATTCAGAATTGAGAAGTTTTCCAATTGTTGCCTTGTATTTCCTCAACAAGGGCTTTTCATTATCCGTTATAGGGGATGGGAAAGGATATGCAAAAGCTATTTCAGCCCAAAATGTTCTGATGACCCTCTCTTGGCAGATCCTGAGGTGGCCTGTAATACCTTGACAAACCACATTTTTCTCAGTTTTGTTAGATAAGAGGTGGTCTTAATGCTCCTCAGAGCCATCAAGTATCTGAAAGATAAAAGCTGCTGAACACTTCAGAGTGCTGTCTTCTGTAAAACTGCTCCAGTGGATAGAAACCCAACAATATTAAGTTCAGAGTCAGGTTAATATGCATTCCAAGGTGTCTCGGTCAATAACCTCATGATATTCTGTATAAAAAAAATGTAAGTTTTTGTTCTCTTTGCTCAGTTAATGTATATTGATTGTTTTCCTTTATAAATGATAAATAGGAAGGACTTAACTAAATCTTGTTCTCTAATGTAAATACTTCAGTGAGATTTCTTGTAGCACAAAGGTCCCATTTTTCTTCCACATTTTCAGCTCTTAGTTAATTCATACTGCTTTTGGGAAATCCTGTGGCTAGCAGGTAGGTCGAAGATAAGACCTTTATAAAGATGATTCCATATAATTCCTTCA
>PVJO010025320.1:0-23140 GCA_004026905.1 Hystrix cristata | reverse complement strand
ACTCTTGAGACAGAGATGGGCAGAACCAGGGATGCTGTGTGTGTGGTGATACGGGCTGCTAACTCTACATTCCTGATGCTCTTCCATGCTGACCTGCAACCTGCTGGTGGTAGAGAGAGATTCTGCTGAGACAAACTGCTCCACCCTCTTGCCATCATGAGCTTCAGACCCAGTTTCTGTGGTTCAAGTCCAGGCCCTGAGTTCACCCCAGTCACTTGTTGCCATGAAATCTGCTGTTCCCACCTCACGTGCTGCGCAGGCCCTCAGTTACTTGGCACCTGGAGATTTTGATTGCTTGTTTTGTAGCTTGGAAGTTAAATCATTGCTAATATTTTGTTTGTCAGAGTGACAGAGGAGCTTTCTTATGTCAGCATAGTTTGTTATTTTTTTCTGGATGCTAACCTAATTCAATCCATTTCAACTCATTTTTATTTAGTGAGTTGAATATTTATTGAATATTATAATCATTAATAATAGTTTATATTCAATTGAATGCTTACTGTGCAGTAGGCCCAATGATATTTTATATGCATTGTCTCTTTTCATCCTTACAAACTCTTCTATAACCTAGCTGAATGCAGTGGCACACACCCATCATCCAACTTCTCAGGAGGCTGAGGCAGGAAGATCTTAAGTTCAA
Source organism: Hystrix cristata (assembly GCA_004026905.1). Taxonomy (NCBI): domain Eukaryota; kingdom Metazoa; phylum Chordata; class Mammalia; order Rodentia; family Hystricidae; genus Hystrix; species Hystrix cristata. Next base: position 22,500 of record PVJO010025320.1, on the reverse strand, counting down.
GGCCAGCCTGGGCAACTCAGTGTCTAAAATAAAATAGACTGGGCACATAGCTCAGAGGTAGAGTACGTGGCTAGCATGTGTGAGCCCCTGGGTTTAATCCCTGCTACTGTAAACAAACAAACAACAATAAAAATCAATAAAAAAAAACCCCACTCACCAAAAAAAGCAAGAAAGAAGGAAAAAAAACCCAGCTTACATAACCCAGCAATTTTACTCCTAGTTGTGTACTCACAAGAATTGAGAATACAGGCCCACATAAAAACCAGTATGCAAATAGTAGTAGTAGCATTATTCATAATATCCAAAAATGAAAAAACCTCACATTTCCATCAACAAATAAATAAAATATTGCATAGCCATACAATGGAATAATACTCAGTTAATAAAAAGTTCAAAGTACCGATATAGGATGCATCATGACTAAACCTTGAAAACATCATGCTAAATGAGAGAAGTCAGACACAAATGGTCATACATTATATGATTACGTAAAATGTTAAGAACAGACAACTCTGTAGTGACAGAGTCAAGTAGGTTGCCAGGGACCGTGGAGAGGAAAAATGGGGGGTGACTACTCATGGTGTGTCTTTTTGACGCAATGAAAATATTCTGAGATTACAGGTCGTAGTTGTACAACTTTGTGAGTGTTTAAAAAAAAATCACTGGATTTTATGGTATTTAAACTGTTTCATTAAAAAATACATTGTCAAAAAAAGCCCCGAATGGTTGATATCATTACCCTCATTTTACACGTCTATGTCAGAAAACCAACATAGAAAGGCTAACTATCTTGGCCTACATGCTTCAGGAGGATTCTAACCACTGAGCTGAAGGTGACAGATGATGATTGTTGCCCCTAAATCTAAGATTTGTCCCTGGTTTCCTAGCGCAGTGTTCCTCAGCCACAGTCCACAGACCACAGACTGAATTCAGATCTCACATACGGTATGTGTGTCTAAGCCAATGTCGGCCCACTCATTCTTTAAAAAAGTGAATTTTTTGATAATACCTCAGTCTCACACCGATTTAACTCGATACATGAACTTCAAGCAGTTCTTAAAAGATCCGAAGACCCTGATCACTGGGTCCATCACCATCCGGCATGACGACCGTCTGTGGCGGCAGGAACAGCTTCCCCGGTGTGGGCACTCTTTGCAGTTCGCACGGCTCTCCACTTGTTTTTCGAGTCCCAGTTCCAAGGTCTTCACCTATCATCATGTTGTGGTGGTGTTTTTCTTACAGTACACGTCAGAAAAAAGCAAACCATTTCTTGCACCTGTTTGTGTCCCGACCTGCGGGACAACAACGGGGGCCGAGGAGACCACCTAGAAGAATGAGAAGGGACAAGGAGCGCGAGAAATGGAGGCAAGACAAAGATTCTGATCAAGCCTCAAAAATTTTTATTGTTCCAGTCGGTTATATACAGTTAAGGCAGGCAGGGGCAGGGTCAGATGAGTCATAGGGTGGCAAGGTGCTTGTCGCGAGCTGATTGGCTCTGTGCTGGTGGCGCGATATGAGCAACAGGGAAGTGGGCTGGGTTTTACCATTGGCGCGCGCGGGAGGTTTGAACTTGGCGCGCGCGGGCTTTGTTGGCGCGCGCGGGCTCTGGGAATACGGAAGTCACGAATTATGTTGGACTTTGCTGAAGTGGCTTGCCTCTTGGCTCCCGACATGTTTGTACGAGAGACCGAAAGTAGATGAAGGCCACGCGCTTCACAAGAAATAAGGGAGAGAATAATGATTTGTGGAAATAAACAATACCGTGTGGACTTAATAGTCAGACAAAACATCTTTCTTTCCAAAGAGTCCAAATCGGTCAGTTGAGTCCTTTTATTACCTGCCTGGCTCTGAAGACACTACTGTTTCTGTGATGTGGGTGAGGGTAAGAGTAACTGGAGGGCCTTGGACAGGTGAGAATTCTGAGCCTCAATTCCATTATGATGAAACCAGAATGATAAAGCTGCCTCGCTGCAGAGACGTAGAGTGAGGATACTGAAGAGGAAAGCACCTTGTGAATGATAAGGTGATACTAAGATGCTGGCATCTGCTATAGACCAGACGTCTGTGCCCTTCCACAAAGTCTGATGTTAAGATTTCCATCACCTCCCAGGAATGCCATCATGTCATCGCAGCGGGGATCTGGGAAGCTGATTGGCAGAGGGCGTGACAGCTGACTTGTGTGAGCTGGTGGGGTCTGGTTGAAAGAGGCAGGCACTGTGACTGACCTGAGGCTATATCTTCCCCCTTGCTGTGCAGCTACCACAAGGTGAGCGGCTTTCCCGCTGCCACACCCCCTTGCCATGCTGTCCTGCCTCGGAGCCACACAACCACGGACTAAAAACACAAGCCAAAATAAAACTGTCCTTTAAACCGTGGGTGTTGGGCATTGTGTCCCACAGCAAGGAAACCGACTAACACTAAGAGAGGAGGTGACTAAGTCACAAAGGCAGAAGACTAGATGGAAACTCTGTCTAGTGACAACTCTTAGTCTCTTCTCAGGTCGTTACCGTTTCCTAGTTATTTGATGAAATTCTTAGGGAATTCATAGGAAGTTCTTTTATAAGAAGTTTCCTCAGTCCCATAAGGGAACCCAAGAGAGTCTTTTCCTGCACTCGGGGAAGAAACAAAGACAGGAGAGTGAGCTCTTGATTGAGACTGTTTCTTCAGTGTCACTCCACTACATTTCAGAGCATTGTTTTCTGAGCCCCAATGCTGCTGTAACAAGATGCTTACTGGGAAGTGCATGAGGTGAATGCATGGGGAGGAGAGCAGAAATGTCCTCTACCTTGAATTAAATGGGTGTTACAGTGTGTTTGTTAGCTTTCCATTGCTGCAGCAAAATACCTGACAGAAATCAAGGCTTCTGAAAGTCCCACCTTTGAACACATGAGACTTTAGGGGAGGGCATTTTATATCTAAAGTGTAACACACACTTAAATGTATATGGAAAAATTTCTCAACTCCACATTGATATTTGTGTACTTTATAGTAGTGTGTTGTACCTCAGTACATTTATTAAGGTATATAAAGTCAGGGCTCACTAAACAGCACCCCAAAATGTGGCATTTTGACACGCTGAGTTGGAGAAATAGTCTTAGCTCAGAACGTCTTGGAACTCCCTTTCCCCATCCTCATTCTTCCCTGCAGGTACAGGAATGACTCTGATATTCAACTATTTGCATTCACACCAGTTGTGGTGGATTTAATGTGGTCAACTTGGGCCAGAACGTCCAGCCAGACTGAGTTGGTGCGATGCTGGGCGTAGAAGATCCACCTGAGGACTGTTGCTGATGCAACATAAGGCAGAGTAGGAACCGAAGCTAGTTGGTGGGCTGTGTCCTAGGAGAAGCTCTTCTGCGGCTGGTTCTCCTGAAAGCAACTTGGCTGTTCTCATCGAGGAAGGAGCTCGGGGTCTTGCTGTATTCGAGGATGGCTGCTGTTGCTCCGGGGGAGCTCTGGTCATCATTCCTGCTGCGAGCATCGTATCCTGGTTCCAGTAAAGATTTCTTCAGCCATCATCTGCAGACACGGACGTACACGGGACATTGCTGTGGGCTCCCAGCCCTCGATTGGATCTTTTGGGTCTCCAGAGCCTAGATGGACATTTGGCACCTTCTGCATTTGGCTTCTGGGTAAATATTGTGACTTATAAATGTCCTCTATTAAATCGGCTGTCTTACAAACCAGTCTGTAGTGTTCTTATTTCTTACTTAAAAAAAAAAAAAACAAACCTTCTCTGACCTCACATCAGTGCCTAGTTATTTCATTTTTCTATAGTCATGCACTTTCAGCACTTTGTATGGCATTGTGCGTGTGGTGTGGGTGTACTTAGATTTATGACTAAGTATATATGCAATTATGAATAAGCCAGGTAACCGCCTTCATTTCCGCATCAAGCGACTTTCTGAACATCAGCTCAGTGCAGCTGAAAGTAGCCATAATCAGTCAGCAAGAGCTTGCATGCTGAGTGTGAAACAATAGCCTGTTGCTTTTAAAGGAAATTGATCCCTTGACTGCTTCCACTCCACAGTCTCTGTGTCTAGATAGATGTATATACCATCCAAGACCAGTGCAAATGCCTGGAAGGAAGTCCTTCTCCTGCTCAGGTACGTTTCCCTAACAACAGAGGTGAAGCATGAATAAAGCAACAGGAGTGCTTGGCAAAAACAAAAAGAGTAGGACGGTGCTGAGTCGCTGAGTCACCGTGTCTATTGAGAAGGACACAAGTGGAGTTTAGCTTTCACTTCCGGTCTTTTGTTGAAGTTGCCTGGAGGCGTTGTCCCAGGATCACATTTCAGGTGTTTCTCCTTACATAATAAGATAGCAAAGTTCAGAGCCCTGTGTCCTTGGGGAAATCTGCCCAGCTGCCTAGGACTCTGGACTGGATACGACCTGGAGGAATAGTGGTTTGATGCCCAGACACTGGAATAGCTGGTTAGACACGCTCTCAGCGAATTTCCTAGCTATAGTTTTGGTTAGATAATCTCAGTCTGCAGAGTTCTTTTCTTTTCTTTTCTTTTCTTTTTTTTTTTTGTTCACTTGTTTTGGTGCCTGAATGGAACTCAGGACCTTGGGCTGGCTAGGCAAGCACTCTAACCACTGAGCTAAATCCCCAGCCTGTTACTTTCTTGCTTACAAATAATCCTCTCTTGACTTTGAGTGTCCGATATCATTTTATTTTCCACAGCCCTCCACACACAGAATGGGGAAATCTACATTTCTATGTCCACTTCCTCAGTGTCCACTTCCCCTGAATGCGTTGCTGCCTCATTTTGGTTTCAGCGCTGACTGGAACATAGCACTTTCTCTATAAGCCCTTCCTGCCTTTGTTCTCAACTTGATCAGGTGGGCTGTTCTCCTTTTCGTCTTCATGCTTACTTAGTTGGTTTAAACCAACACTGGCAAAAAAGCAATAGGAAACAAAACTTCATAAACCAAGTCCTTCCCTCCTTTGAGACAGTCTTCTCACGTGGCCACCTGTGACTCAGAGCTCATCTGCCTCATTGGAACACGTCTGGGGGGTCGGTGCCGACTTTCAGGGTGGCACCTGCTCTCCCTTCTGCAGCTTCTGGCTGGAACTGTGGCCCTCCTGCCCCCGCAGGCTCCCGTGTGTGTGGCCCCTCAACTTTTTTATACGATTAGTGGTACTCTTGGTGCCACATGGCCCCCTGGCTTTCTAAGCCCATACGAAAACTTCATGTCCTCAAAGAAAAACTTACCTTCTTAAATTCTCCTTACTCTAACGCCTTCCAGGGGTTTACCTAAGTGGTGTTTTTTTTATAACTATAATTCGACATTACGGTCAGACTGTTTTGTAAATATTCTTAGGCTTTTCTCTGTCCGGGAATGTATTTTCTCCCTGGAACCTTTTCTGCTCCTTGAGTTTTTTCCTGAATGCATGATATGGTCCTCAAGCACAGTGGACACTAGCTAAATATTGGTTAGAGCAAGTAACAATTAAAAATGTCACATTTACACCTGTCATCTGAGTAAATATTTAACCTACTCAATATAAGTCGGTGATCATTTGCTGTTACTGCCATTTCCTGCTTTCAGGGAACTGGTGTCTGCTGCTGACACTGCTCTTCTGGGTCGTCTTTTCCTACCTCGTTCAGATGCACAGTGGTGTGGGGTTTAGCAAGCTAAAACAGGACATTGTTCTTTGGGTTTTGTGATTATACCACCACATAAGATGGGAAAAACCAAGCCAAACTTTTTTACTCAGTGAACACAGAACACTTACCTTCTAGTTATCAAAACATGTGGAGATTTTTCCCATCAGCAACAAGTCAATTCAATTCAATCTAACACTGTCTACTTGGAAAGAGTGTGGGACCCTACAGGTTAAGAGCTCGATCCCATAAGATGGTCCCACTTCAGATGCCAATCAAAGGTAGTAGGGAGTCATCTCTGCCTCTGACCAGCTGGCTGTGTAAGTCAGGGTTTCTGCCACCTCTTCCTTGGATTCAATTAATTTGCTAGGATGGCTCACAGAACTCAGAGAAACATTTATCTTGCTGCTTACCAGTTTATTATAAAGGATAAACCAGGATACAGATGAACAGCCAGGCGGAAGAGATGCACGGGGAAGCTAGGCAGGAAGGGATACGGAGCCTCCAGCCTCTCTGGGTGAGCCGCCCTCTGGGCACTTCCTTGTGTTGGTCTATCTGGAAGCTTGCCAAGCTCAGTACTTGTGTGCTTTCATGGAGGCTTAATTAAGCAGCCGAGTTTGATCAAATTATTGCCCATTGGTAATCAACTCAACCTGCAGCTCCTCCCCTCTCCATGAAGGTGGCTATGATCTTTCCAGTGGTCCACCTCCAGCCCACAGATATCTCATTAGCATGCAGAAGACACTCTTCTGACTCTGGAGATCCCAAAAGGGTTTCAGGAGCTGTATGTCAGGAAATAGGGACCAAGACAAAATGTACATTTCATCCTACCACAACAACTTACTAATCTCTCATGATGACTTACCTAACAGGCTGAGAAAGAAAGAACCCATGGAAGCCTCTAGGGCCAGGTTGCTGAGACTGAAATTCAGGTTTGCCATAGTCTAGCAGAGTAGTTTCGGCCAAGTTATTTAACTTCTCTGTGCCTCAATTTCACTCCTGTATAATGGGATGACGATGATTATACCAATGTCTCAGTTGCTGTGAAAATTAAATAATTAAATAGATGTAACAGACTTAGCACTGCATAAATACCACAGCCAGTTATTATCATTTTAAAGTTTGTCTTGAATCTTTGTATTGTGGATTCAGAGGTTGCACATAGAGATTCATGATAATAGGTCATTAGGTTTATTCACCCAGAGGAATAGATTACGGAAGGTGAGAATAGCACATATCAGGTTTTACCTGGGAGGCAAAGCAAACTCCTAAAGAGGTTGCCCGTTAAAACTGGTTCCTGTTCTATCAACTGCTTTGCACTTCAGAATGGTTGATGTCAAGACAGAGAGCGGCTGAGAAAGCTTCAGATTAAAGGAGACTAAGGAGATGTGACAGCTAAATGCAATTTATGATCTTGGGTTAGTTCCTGGACTGCTATACATTATTGGGAAAACTGGCAAAATTTGAATACAAACTATGTGATAGATATTGGTATTGTATGAATGCTAAATTTTCTGATTTCGATAACTGAAATTGATTAATTTTTAGAAAATGCATTAGACTTAGGAAATATATGCTGAAATATTTAAGTATAAAGGGCATGATATCTGCCACTTTTATACAGTTCAAGGGGAAAAAAGTGTGTGTGTGTGCACATGCGTGTGCGCATGTGTGTCTATGCACGTCCATGGGGTGAGAGTGAGATGAAAAGAGAGATGGAGAAAGTGAATGTGGTGAAATGTTAACATTTGCTATATCTGAGAGAAGGATATACAGGCTTCTATGTACTATTTTGACAACTTTTCTATAAATTGGAAATTACTTCAAAATGAAAAGTGAAAAAGCACTGTGATTTTTATAGTAGCACATATTTTTATAGTAGCTTGATTTATACTAGCTAAAGCTTGGAAGCAGCCTACATACCCATCAACAGATGAGGGATAAAGAAAATGTGGTATTCATGCATAATGGAGTACTACTCTTCAAAATTTTTAAACATGAAAGTCATACAAGGAGTACAAGTGAAGGCACTTTAATGAATAGCACTTTTGGAAAAGAATAAAAGCACAGAATCTGCCAAAAAATGTATACACGCTTCAGGAAAAGAAAATCTTGTATAAATATTTTAATACTAAATTTATTGAGACATCATGAAATTAACACAAGTGTTATGGTTTGTGTCTAGACATCTTGCCAAAGCCTCATGTGGTAAGAGGTAGCTGGATCTAGAGCGTGTGATTACTAAATTAGTCCACTGATTGCTTTGGCATGGTTCTGCTGGGATCAAGGATGTGACGCTAGGATTAAGGGTATTAGGATTAAGGGTGTGTTATGGTTTGTGTGTAGATGTTCCCTCAAAGCCTCATGTGGTAAGAGATAGCTGGATCTAGAGTCTGTGATTGATTGCTAAATTAATCCACTGATCGGTTTGGCATGGTTCTGCTGGGATCAAGGATGTGACACTAAGATTAAGGGTATTAGGATTAAGGGTGGGAGTACTACCCACCCTAAAGCCAGGTAGCCTGGATAAAATATAAAATACAGGAAGAAGCTGGTTAGCCCCCTTGCTTACATTCCTTGCTAACCTTCTGCCTGTCTGCCAGGTCACCCTGCCTCAGACCCAGCTGACTGTGGACTGAAACCTCTACAAACTGTGAGCCAAATAAACCTTTCTTTCTCTAACTTTGGGTGTCAGGTATTTTGTCTCAGCAATGAGAGAAAACCTAACTAAGACACACAAGTTACTGTTGGCCTCCACAATTACAAGAGATGCTCAAAGTGGTGGCCATTAGTTTCCAGACATTTATTAGTACAGCGAACTGTTCTTGGTTCTTTGTCCTCAGTGACACTGGTCATTGAGATTGCCACACATGCATTTTCAATTTCTCCTCTAAGGGCTGCAGTGTAGTGGGTTTCTGTGAGATATGACATCCTCTAGCATCCCCTATATGAGGCTAACACCATCTGTTGAAGAAACATCATACTATTTTTCTTTTCCTGAAATGTGTATACATTTTTTGGAGGACTCTGTATATGAGAAGAAATCAAAGTTAAAAACAACATTAACTGGTCATAGAAGAGTTGAGGTGTCATATGTCCATTACAAAGTTAGCAATCTACCTGATTGTTTTAAAAACTCAGTTTGCTCTATAACAATTTTCTCCCAAATTTCTTTGCAAATATTACAGTAATGAATTGTTATTGTTGGGATTTCCAATTTGTTCAAAGCTCTTCATCTAAAAATACTGCTTTTTTATGTGATTAAAAGCAACAGGACAAAGTCATGGACAAAGCAATAGGACAAAGTTTTCCTTAAGTTTCAAATACATTCATAGGTTAAAATCTGGAAATTTTATCATCTTTGATATTGTTTTAGTTACTTTTCTCTCATTGTTGGGACAGAATACTCGACACCCAAAGTTAGGGGAAGAAAGGTTTATTAGCTCACAGTCTGCAGAGGTTTCAGTCTATAGTCCGCTGGGTCCGAGGCATGGCGGACCGGCGTGCAGACCGGCAGCTGGCCCGCCGCGAAGTAAAGTGAGGAAAATGCAAGGAATGTATGCAAATCAGCAATGCAAACAAGCAGCTAGTTAAGCTTCTTCTTGTATCTATCTAGGCTACCTGCCCCCAGGGCAGCCCACACTCCCACCCCCGAATCTCAGGCTCACATCCTTGATCCCAGCAGAACCATGCCAAACCAATCAATGGATCAATTTAGTAATCACACACTCTAGATCCAGCTATCTCTTACCACATGAGGCTTTGGGGGGACATCTAGACACAAACCATAACAGATATATAGCTTCTTTTTACAGTCACATTTAGCTCATAAGCAAGTTGCCTTTAAGATACACTTCCACGACAGTTAATTTTAAAAATCATAATTTTAAAATCATATTACAAATAGAGAATGTAAAAACATACCAAGTTGGCTTCCGGTTTTAAATGGGGTGTATTCAGTACAACCTCTTCTAATTTTATGCATTCAGACTCGTGAAGATACTGAAATAGGATAAATCAGCACACACAGAACATTGGAAATGAACCTCAGTGGGCAGCCGGAGTCCAGGAGGAAGTGTTGTCAGGTGAGAATCTTACAAAGCATGACTGAGACTTTCTGCTGAACAGCAAAAAGCTCTGGCCCTGACATCAAACTCCTGCTGGGGTCGGGAGAGCCTTCTGCACACTCTGCGGATTAGGAACCCAGGAAGGCTACGCACCAGCAGACTGCCTAGCCATCCTTCTGCTGTGAAATAAAATGAAAATAAAAGATATATCGCGGGGGAAAAAAGAAAGGAAAAAGACAAAAGTAACAATATTAGTGTCTTTCAAAGCAAATTTGGCGGAAAAGATCCCTTCGTGTTGATAAAAGATATACTCTACAGTGAAGATACAAAATTCATGAGTCTTCCTAGAAGGAAAGGCATAAAATAAAGAAAAACACTTCTGGAGAATCAAGGAGAAATTGACAGAACTATAATTGTAAGAGACAATATATTTTTCTCAAAATATGATAGACTGAAAAACAAAACGAGATTGAACCAGTGGAGAAATTGCATCATAAAGAATACAATACACCTTTATCATGCATCCGGGGTCATTTGCAACTAACCATATCCTGAGACACAAAGGGAATATTACTTAATAAACTTGAGAATGTATAGAAGCCACATGTTTATGATCGAGCTAGTATACAGTAAGACAAATTTAAACAAAGTCTCCAATCCACGAGTTATTAAACACTTTCAAAATAAAGTTTTAGGATATTTATGTTTTTGAAACTTGAAAGCTCAAGTTTCAAGTTTACAACCTGCAGGAGGCTGTTCATTACAGTAATTCAGGAGATATCCCAAATGCCTCTCAGTAGGGGACATCCACCAGGGAGACTGCTGTGACTGTAAACCATTTTCTCCATGTGCTACCACCTCTGTGTACTCCGCAGAGTGTCTTACTACCTGGAAAATGCACAATGAAATGAAATATATAATATGCTACCTTTTGCCCAAAAAGATGGCAAATGCAACATTTACTTATACTAAAAAATCAATATAAAACAAGGGAGTATTAAAACTGAAAAAAATTAAAAACTGGTTACCTGCACAAGGTACAGAGTGAAAGAACTGTGGATAAACATAGTTTCTGACTATACACTATAAATTTGATTTTGAAACTGTATATTTTACAGTTTCAAAAAAATTTTAAATAATTCCTAAAACATTTTAAATAATTCCTAAAAACTGAAAGCAAAATAAAAATGACTGTATTGAGGTAGTTAACTACACAAATGAGAATTATTTCAAGTGATTGAAAGTGTGTAAACATAATGGTATATATCATAAGAATAAAAAGAATTGCAAATACACTTTTAGGTGCTTTTTAAGTTTCTTTTTATTTCTTTTATTCAGTACTGGGGATTGAACTCAAGGCCTTTGCACTGAACTACATCCCTAGCCCCATTCTACCTCCCTTTGTAAAGAAATTTTTTGAGACAGGTCTTGATAAATTGCCAAGTTGCCCAAGCTGGGCTAGAACTTGTGATCCTTCTGCCTCAGCCTCCTAGAGTGCTGGGATTACAGACACATGCCATCACACCCAGTAAGGTACTTTCAGTTATCATACTACATATAATAATGTTATTAGTTATTATGAAACTTTATTAGTTATTATAGGATATGGCAAATTAGTAATTCTGTTTATATGATTAGTAACCAAGATATGAGTTTAAGAAAAAGATGTCAAAGCCAAGATGCACCAACCCTATAATTCTAAACTTGAAAACATCATTATGAGCTCATGATGTACTTTCTCTTAACAAAAACGTTCTTCTAGCTCTGCCCACTAAAACACCCCACAGACAATGATCACTCAGTCGCAGTGAGCTCCCACAGCACCCAGACGGTGGTTTCTAACACCATTTCCCACAAAAATGAACCTAGATTCTTGTAGAGCCCGCTTATTCAAAGGATGGGGAGAAAAAGGTCAAGTAAGTCCTTGCATTAGTCCATTTGTGCTACTATAACAAAATACCTGAGACTTGGTAGTTTATAAGGAACAGAATTTTATTTCTCACAATTATGAAGGCAGGACGCCAAGATCAAGCACTGGCAGGTTCAGTGTCTTACAAGGGCCCAGTCTCTGCTTCTAAGATGGCGCCAGGGCCTGCATCCTCTAGAAGCGGTGAACACTGTGTCTTCACATGGTGGAAGGCAGAAGGGCAAAGAAGGTTTGGACAAGTTTCCTGCAGCCTCTTTGCAAGCCACCAATCTATCATAGCCCCTCTCATGACTTAGTCACTTCCCGAAAGGCTCCATCTCCCAATGCTACCACAAGGGATTAAGCTTTGACACATGGATTTCAAAAAGGGCGCACTGAAAACCAATCTCGGAAACCACCGTAACACTGTAAAGCAAGCACTTTCATTTCAGTAATCCCCAAAATCATGGTGAAAAGCTCTGACAATCCAATGTCAATACCTGGCCAAATCTTACCGGCAAAAAATGGGAAAATTTGAATCATAGACTGAGACACAGCAGATATGTTTAAATCTATGAGTTCATAAATAGTAAGAACTCTTGGTCACTTATGCAGAATTCTGGGAAATCAACTCACTATTTTGAGAATGGTAATTGAAAGGACCAAGCACTTACCCTTTCTTTCCTATAAAGACTGTACCCCAGGGTGACAAAATACCTAACGAAAGGAAGCCTTTCTCTTACAGAAATATTACTATTAATACATGAATAAGGAAAAGGAATTAGAAAAGCTTCCTACTCTAGCGAAATAGTGGGCTTAGGCACACATTTCTCACATCAATCGCAGAGAGAGACAACTGGTCATCGTATATCTGCTCATGAAAGTCCTGTAAGTATTGCCGTCGATGTCTCTCACTAAAATACCTAATAGTGAGTACTCAGACTACAAGACAGAGAGAGAGAGAGACAGAGACAGAGACAGAGACAGACAAAGAGAGTGAGCCATGGGTAGTACAGGGAACAGTGAACATATTAAAAGATGGCATGTGGATGCAAAATCCAGACTGCTGGAAATCGTACAGGGCAAAGGGACCCAGTTTCATCGCCATGTCAGTGGCAAAGAGGAAGGAGTGCGGCCGCCATGGATGCTGCTGCCGCACCCCAGGTGCTCCGCGCCATCTATGTGTTCATGTGCATCCTGACCTCCAGCTGTCAGTATTGTGTCTCCCCTGCCTTCTCTCCCTTGAGCCTTGGAAGCTGCTTTTGCCAGTTTTGAAAGGCCAGAAGTGCCAAGCAATTAGTGACCTCAGAAGTGGCCTTAACCAATGATTAAATAATGTGAATGATTAAACGCCCAAGTTCCTTCAGCTCTGAGGGGGATAATTCAGATGTGCATAATTCAGAGGTCTGTTTATACCTTTTCCAAGAATTTCCCGCAGGATTAAGCTTCAGTCACCCCCTGGTAAGTTGCTTAATCACTCACGTACCCTTGGTTGCTTTTTCTTCCCCGACCGCTTTCTCTCTCCCTGACAATGTCCCTTATGCTTCCCGAATAAATGAGTAAAGGACATATAGTCCAGTCCTTGTCCTCAGGTCCATCCCTGGAGGAACTCAAACTAAAACAAAAGGGAAACGATAGATTAGAAGAAACTTCTCAACCACAGGCAAAGTGTGGAGCCGGGTCAATCAACTGTTAAAAAATTGATAAGACAATCAGGGAAATTTGAACACTGATTATTTTATGCCACTTAGCAATTATTATCATTTCAGGGGGTGGTATAATGATGTCAAGCTTCCGTTTAAAGTGTAAATACTATTACAGATAAAATGTTAGGACATCAGAAATTTGCTTTCAAGCTTTCGTGGGGTAGAGTTGTAGTTGGTGATGAGTTGATAGTTATTAAAACCAAGCAATGAGCACGTGGGGGTTGTCTGCTTTTATATTTGTTAGAAACTTCACCTAATTATATATATACTTGAAAAACAGTTGAAAACTCTGTGGAGATGTTTCTAACTGAGTTTAGTGCTTAATACATTGCTTACTACATGGCTGGCAAAGAAGCATTTGAGACATTATTTGTTGAATAAATGTGTTCTGTCTTCAGTTGAGGATACAAAGGCACTGTCATTGTTAATGTTTTTAACTGATACACCAGAAATCTTACCAAGAATTTTCTATGGATCACAAAGGAAAAATCTTGAACAATTTCTTCCCTTTCCCTAATATATATTATACATTTTAAGGGGAAAAGGGAGTGGGGAGGAGGAAAAGAAGGGAGGGGCAAGAAAAAGAAAAAGAATAGAAGGAAAAGAATGGAAACAGAGTTTTTGTAAATCAGGAGGGAGGAGGGCTTGAAGGGAGGGGAATGGGAAAAGAAGCAGCAAGATATATCACGTACAGGTACAAATTCCCTATAATGAACATTATTATGCATATCTAAAATGTGCCACTAAAATAAATAAATAAAAAAAAATAAGAAAAAAAAAGAAGGGAAAAATCATTTTAGCAACATATGTCATGTTTAAAAAATTTCATACTAGCTCTATCACTAATTCAAATGTTCTTTTGGCTTGTGTTCCTTCACTATCTGTGGCTTAAAATGATTTTTGAATTACCTGTATTTTTATTATAATGCTTGTATTTTTTTTTTGCCAAAATGTGGTAATTGTTGGGATATTTTAATGATTCCCTAAGAGAGAATATAGGACTGAATACATGAAAGCAAGACTTGTTTAGAAAGTCTAAGATTAGGATGGGTGGATTTACCTAAGCATAATATGTTTATGAAATTTTCAAGGGGATTGTTTTTGTTGGGACTAATACCTCACAATTGGTAAAACAAGCTTTTTGGAAAAATCTTTTAAATAAAGAATGGTTAATTAAGAGGGAATGTATATAGTATATTTAAAGTCTTAGACGCCTATAAACAGTCAACTGTAAGCAATTCCCAGAGAAAGTGTTTCCTCTTAAAAAGTATAGATGGAACCATGTGTGGTGGTGCACACCTGTAATCCTAACACTGGGAGGCTGAGGCAGGAGGATTTCAAGGCCAGCCCAGGCTATAGAAGTTCTTCAAGCATGGCCTGGACTACATACATAGTGAGGCTTTGTCCCAACACCCCCCAGCCTATCTCTAGATCAGTCCTTATAAAACATTCTGTCACTTCCCAGGAGCTGGCACTGCTGCCATAGCTGAGAACTGCTTTCACACAGGACCTTCCCTTGACACGACAGTGCTTGTTCTCGAGGGGCTGGGAGAAAAACCGGGAACTTCACTGGATGATGGGCTCTGGCTTGGATTCTCAGAAGATTTTAAGGAATGCACTGAAATGGTTCTGGAATGTCCTTGAAACAGGCAAAGTTTAAATTGGAAAAAGTAGAGAGTTAAACATTATATATTTATAAAAAGTTGACATTTTTCCCTTTCTTTGTTTAAAAGGTGGTACCAAGGTCAGTGAACAGCATAGCATAGCACACATCTTTTTCCCTGGGTTATTCCAGTTATATTTCATGTGCTTATCTTCATTTTGCATCTCTCATTTTTACCTCTGTATGCCTGATATTATCAAATTGCATTCTACAAAACCTTCTAAGAAGCTTTCTGTTCCTTATGGGAAATGATTTGGGAACAACTGTTTCATTAACTAGTTAAATTTCAAAGCTACATTCAATTAAATAAATAATGACAACTCAACATGTACATGTGTGGACCTCCTGGGCCCTGGAACCCGGGGCACAGCTATGTTGGAGAAAACAAGAGACAGGACAGCGAGGCTCAGGGGGCCAAAACAGAGAGACTCTAAGGCACTTGCTTCATTTTTCAGCATGCTTATATAGTAAATAGTATGTGCAGAACATCTGCAACAGGTCAAAAAGGGAACACAGCAAAACCTTGAACTTTAAATGACTACTAATACAAACAGCAATTAAGACGTTCTTTGGCCCACAACTCATACAAAAACAAGCTGTGGGAACTGCAGGATCTCTTCAAGGAGCTTGGTGTCTTGGACAGCGTCCTGCCTCTCAGACTCCCTGGGGCTACTTTTAGCCCTCTGGCTGTGAGCTTTCTGGGCTGCCTCAAGATTTCCTGAGAAACAAGGACCACGTCCTTGACAAGACTCTGAGAGTATCCCACATATGTGTGTTGCTCTCCCACATCACAAGCCTGGACTTTACCTTCTAATGTATGTTTGAGGGTTGAATTCCCAGCCACATTATCAACCAGATTCATGCAAATCCGCCAGCTGGATCTGGCTGGGCGGCTGAATCTTAATAAGTCTCACGTTTCTTGGAGTTCAAAGTTACTTAATGAATCAAAAGTAATTTCAACAAATGATATATTTAAAATTTTTGCTGACAAAGAGAATAAGATTATAGACCCTAAATAAACAATTTAATTTCTGTAACAAATAAGGGAAATCTTGCTTCCCCCAAAGACTCTGAGTTGACTGAACATTTAAAGAATGACTTTAAGCCAAGCGTGATGACGCACACCTCTGATCTGAGGACTCTGGGAGGCTGAGGCAAGAGGATCACAAGGCCAGCCTGAATTTAGTGAGTTCACGAGACTGTTTCAAAATCCAAAGGGCTGGGGGAGTGGGGATGTAGCTCAATGCAAAGGTCCTGGGTTCAATCCCCAGTACTGCCACAAAAATGACTTTAAACTTTGCTGCAGCTCAGTATATTAAAATCAACTAAGACAGTAGTCAACTTCAACTTCTCGAAGCTGTAATTCTTATTAATTCACTCATCGTTTTCACCAGTTTTTGCGGTAGCGCTTTTTGTGGCGTTTTCATTTCTCCATCATCAGAACCGTGCTGAGCACCACCTGCCTCCCAGCCTTCCCCACCGTCCCCAGCTGGCCTGAGCCGGTGGAGAGGAACTTCCGCCGGTGCAGCGAGGTGGCTGGCGAGAGGCGCACACGTCCCCCCGCAGAGTCCCGCTCTCCCGCGCCCTGGTTTCCCGGACTCCCGCAGACCCCGCGCGCCTCCGCACCCGCTCACGCGACCTCTCGGGGGCGCGCGCCTCACGACCGGCCCCGGTGCGCGTGCGTGGCTGTGCGCGTGCGTGGCTGTGCGCGTGCGTGGCTGTGCGCGTGCGTGGCTGCCCGGTATCCTGTTTGCTCAGTAACTCCACTAGTGAAGACATACGGTCCTGCGGTAGACGGTGCGAAGTTCTGGGTGCTGTCTGTCGCCTGCTGCGGGCTGTGGAGACCCGCCGCCCGCGGTGCTCTGACCGCCCCGAGCCCGGAAGTGCAGCGGTTAAGGCGTTTCCGGTGGCAAATAAGACTTGCAACATGAGATGGAGAGGGGGCTTCCGAAGGAGTTGCGGAGATAAACGTTTTGTAGGGACAGGGGTCCCCATAGGTAGGGAAAAGATATGTTACAGGCCTCATCAGACATTAAACATGAAAGCAGCTACATTCCAACAGTTAAGGTGGTAAAGGCAAAGAGACTAATTCTGGGAAGGCCCCCGGTAATCTGAGTAACATACAGAAAACAGACTCCCTTTTGACTCTTGCATCTGCATTAACTAGCCCAAAGGCGCTGGCTCATAAGCTTGCCCTCTGCCAAAAGACAGAGGTCACAGAGTTGAGGGAAATCAAGGCAGAGGTGACAGACAAGCCCAAGAGCCAATCAGATTTCAAGGGCCAGCCCAAGGAAAAAAACCTCAATAAAAAGGGGCTAGAACCAAGGGCCCAGGAGTATTTTGCTTTCCAATGCTCCCTACTCATCAAGCAGCTGTCATCTCCTTTTCCCCCTTTTCCACTACTTTGTCCTCTAAATAAAACGTCTTCTCTTAATTTAAACTCGGTTTCTTTAATGCTTTACTGTAGCTGGGTTTACGATCGCAGGGAAATATATTTTCTAGCAGGCCAGCAGGTCACAGACCACCTCTGGACGTAACAGTTTCAAACTTTACATTTCCCTCTTAAGACCAGACCAAGTTGGATCTTATGCACTGTAACAACTCTAGAGCAAGGAACATTTTGTTTAAAAGCCCAGTAATAATTTCGGTGGCCAGACAGAGGTTTATTCCAAATTTAGGATCTTTTTGCTTATGTGATCTGTAGAATGACATGTTCTTATTTGAGTAGCAATATGTTTACTACAGTTCTTTATTTTTGATTTATTTTTCCTCTCTGTGTTGTTTAATGTCTCTTTTTTCTTTGCTCTGTCCAGGTATCGGTCAAAGAAGCCAAGCAAAATGTCCTTTCCCAGAGTTAAATATTCACGCATGATTAAGCGCTCTGTTAGGCAGGAGAGTATGGGGCCCCGTTGTAGTAAAACCAGGCCACACACGAGTGATTCGTGACCCATCAGCCGCTCTCTTGGCCCTTCAGTCCCCACACATCCTGCGCCCTGACCACAGCGGGAAAGAAGGTGGTGTTGGGCCTGCCCAGGCATTTGCTGAGCCGATTCAACCTGACCTGGACCGGAAGCATTTGTTTGCAAGGATGGAAAGTAAACCAAACAAGGGGCAGTTTCCTAAGGAGACTTCTCCACATCCCCTTGTAGGAAATTCGTCCAGGGCTCCTGGGAATTTCCTTCTGTTATACTGTGTCCCAGAACCGCCCTCAGTTATCTCCCCGGAATGGTTTCAGTAGTGCTCCCTTGCGCGACTGCACACGTTTGCTAAAAATTAGTGGTACTTTAGCTGAGGTGTAGCAAGTTGTTTCAAAGGATGCTATAAAATTGTGCAATATGATTCATGTTCACTCACATTTAATTTAAAAAATCAAACGGATCTGTGCTGTGTAACATTTTTTTCATGCAAGTGCAGGTTTGGAAGTTGTTATATCAAGACTGGATAATCAAGTAAATAATAATAAGGTGTTAGAATTCCAAGGAAGTTGAGCATCACCATTGTTTGGAGTAGTCAAAGAATTCATTCTCCCACAGGCATGTGGCTTCAAGCCAGCACACCCCATCTACATTCTCCTTTATTCTTTGCTTCTTTTTTACAACACTCAAGTTTAACCAGGGTAATGTGCACTGTAACGTGTATTTGTTTTGTGTTGGTGGGTGTTAAGTGCAGTGCCTCACACGTGAGGCAAGCCATATCCCTAGGCCTCCACCTACTTATTTCTGGGACGTACAGCAACCTGTAAGAGTTAGGTGTGCTTCGCAAGTCTCTACTTCATCCTATATCAAACATTTGTCCAGAGGCTAGAACCAAGGACATCAGACCCAGGAAGAAACATGCATTGTGAATAGCTACAGGAAAGGCACTGATGGCCTTTAGATTTAATTCTTTTCTTTTTTTTTTTTTTTTTTTTTTTTTGCATTGGGGATCAAACTCAGGGCCCTGCACTTGATAGGCAAGCACTCTAACCACTGAGCTAAATCCCCAGCCCCCCTTTTAGATTTAATTCTAATCAGATCTGGAGTGACAGGCTCAGATGAAAGCATATTTAAGAAGAATAAAGACAGAATATTGGTAGGGGAGGTAGAATGGAAGGAACTCGAGTAGGCTTGTTCTCTGGTGCTGCCACTCTGCCCTGTTGTAGTATTGTACTGCCATCGACTGCCGCGGGGTGGCCTTGGTGACTCCTGCCCGCCTCCCACTCAAGTGGTCGCGTGACACTGGAGTTGCCAGGACGGCCAATGTTGGTGCCATGAAAGGGCTAAGGGATGCCTTTTGTAGAATTAGATAAAGAATATTTAGGGTCAAAGACATAGAAGCTATTTTCTACTTTTCTTGAAGATGATGCAACAGATTGCAGCAAGCATTTGGGTGAATTCAGCTGTGCTTGAAGGCTGTTCAGACCAGCTGGCAGGAGATTAGGAGGAGGTCCAGTAGTCCTGTTATTCTATAGTCCCAGATTCAGAGCCTGTTAGTTGTTTGAAAGGACCAACTTCCTGTTCCATTTGTGCGTGACCCCAGGGAATGGGCTAGAGGAGGGAAAGACACCATTTTTTTTCAGATCATTTCATTAGTTCATGTTTTCAGTACATAACAGTTGCATTCCTTGTGAGGAGTTAGTCCATGCACATAATATATCTTAACTTCTTTTCATTCTCTTTCCTTTCTCTCCCTTCCCACTTCATCCATCTCTTGATCACCTTCCTTTTCTTTTTTTTGTGCATGTTTGTAGTACATAATGTTTGCATTCCTTGTGGGGACTTGGTACGTGTACATACTACATCTTAATTCCTGTTTTCACTCCTTTTCCCTCCCTTCCCTCACCCTTTCCTTCCCCCTTTGTGGTGGACTTAATGTGGTCAACTTGAAAGCCAGAACGCCCAGCTGGACTGAGTTGGTGCGATGCTGGGTGTAGAAGAGATACCTGAGGGTTGCTGCTGATGCAACATAAGACAGAATGAGAGCCGAAGCTAGTTGGTGGGCTGTTTGCCAAGAGAAGCTCTTCTGAGGCTGTTTCTCCTGAAAGCAACTCAGCTTTTCTTGTAGAGGAAGGAGCTCAGGGCCTTGCTGTCATCGAGGATGGCTGCTGTTGCTTCGGAGGAGCTCTGGTCATCATCTCTGCTGCGAGCATCATAACCTGGTTCCAGTAGAGATTTCTTCATCCATCATCTGCAGACACGGACATACATGGGTCAGTGCTGTGGGCCCCAGTCCTTGATTGGATCCTTTGGGTCTCCAGCACATAGATAGACATTCGGCACTCTTCCGATATTTGGCTTGTGGGTGAATATTGCGACTTATGAATGTCCTCTATTAAATCTGCTCTCTTACAACCATTGGTTCTAGATAATCTAACTAAGACACCCCTCCCATCATCTCTTGATCCCTTTCACTTTGAGAAAGCTCTATCTAAATCCTTACTTCCTACTACCTCTCTTTTATTGCTCTTTATATTTTGGGGTTCTCATATAAAATAAATGGTGCAGTATTATATTTTAATTTTTTTTTTTTTGGTGCTGGGGATTGAACTCAGGGCCTCGAGCTTGCTAGGCAAGCACTCTAACCACTGAGCTAAATCCCCAGCCCCGTGGTGCAGTATTTAAACTTGCACATCTGATTTATTTCACTTAACATTATGGACTCAGTGTATGCCCTTTTTTCCTACAAACAACTCAAGTTTATCTTCTTTATTGGCAGAGCGGTACACCATTGTGTCCAAAACCAAATTAAGAAGCTTCTGCACAGCAAAAGAAACCACCAACAGAGTGTAAAGACAACCTACAAAATGAGAAAAAGGTTTTGCCAGTTATTCCTCAGAGGACTAATAGCTAGAATATTTAAGGAACTCAAAAAAATTGGATCCTCAAAATAAAAGGCCCGATCAAAAAAAATGGGCAAGTGTAATGAATAGACACTTCACAGGTGAAGTACAAATGGCCAATAAATACAAGAAGAAATGCTCAGCTTGGCTGGCCATTAGAGAAATGCAAATTAAAGCAACACCAAGATCCCCTCTTATGAGTGGCCATCATCAAGAAATCAAGTAATAACAAATGCGGATGAGGCTGCGGGAGGAAAAAGGGAACTCTTCCACATTGTTGGTGGGACTGTAAACTAGTATGACCACTATGGAAATCAGTATGGAGATTCCTCAAAAAACTAAAACTAGAAATTCCACTCAACTCAGCTATTCTCCTCCTAGATGTTTTCCTGAAAGAGTTAAAGACATCATATTACAGTGATCCATGCACACCCATGTTTATAGTAGCACAACTCATAATAAATAGCTAAATCTAGGAAGATACCATTTTAAGTCTCCCCTGAAGAATCCTTACAGTCCCACAAGAATCTCATCCATTTGGTCTAAATGAGGTATGTGAAGTACAGTTTTTGTTTTTTTTTTAAATAAAATTGCTTGGTTGGGAGGCATGAAAATCTTATGATCTTAATCTTCAAGCAGCTCAAAGTTTAATGGGGAAGGTGGATAGAAATTTATGATACTGTGGGATAAGGGCAACAATAAATCAAATAAAAGATATAGGGAAACTTTTGGGCTTTCTGTTGAACAAAATATCTCTGGGAGGCCCATTACTGGATGCAAATATAGGCCCAATTCCAGCTCCATCTATTCTAAAAGATTTCCAGGACTAAAAATCACAGATTATCTCAT
This sequence comes from Hystrix cristata, assembly GCA_004026905.1. Lineage (NCBI taxonomy): Eukaryota > Metazoa > Chordata > Mammalia > Rodentia > Hystricidae > Hystrix > Hystrix cristata. The sequence goes on along the minus strand of PVJO010025320.1, from coordinate 879 downwards.
ATCTGGAACAACGCCTACTGTGTGAAATTCCCCAGTTGTTACCAAGCTATTGTTCTGGTACCTACAGGCCCATTGATTATTATCCATCCCACATCGCTACTTCCACAATAGACAGCTGACAGGTCTGAGAAGAACAGTACAGTGTGTGTTTGTCCCAGGTGATCTTTGAATCAGGCTTGTTCCCAGTCTGGCCATTGTCAGAGAACTAGCACCTTTACTTCCTGGTTTCTACCACGCTCCTTCCTGCAGCTCTGTTCCCCTGGCCCAGCTGATTGGAGCGCGTGACAGGGAAGAAGCCAGTAATGGAAAGACCTGAAGCTGGAGAAATGAGCGGCACACACGCAGCTCATCAGAATGGTGGGCAATTTATCAGCACATGGAGATAGATGACACTGGGCATGGGGGACTGAAGTTATACAGGGATTAAATGTACTATCTTTTTAGGAGCTTTTTTTGTGCTGGTCTTTGGAGGAAAATGATCCTTACTGCATGCAAAACTATAAAAGACATTCTGCTAAGAAGATAAAACACCTGCTGTAGAGCCTGTGAAGCTAAGGGTCAACAAAATTGAGTTTCAGTCACTCAAACATAAAAACAGTGAACGCTACAGGTATTCTTGCTTTCTCATTTTACTTAAAAGTACATTTTTAGGGGCTGGGGATTTAGCTCAGTGGCGGAGCGCTTGCCTAGCAAGCACAAGGCCCTAAATTCAATCCCCAGCACCACCCCCCCAAAAAAGTACATTTCTAAATATTTCTTTTCTACTTGGAATCAGGAATTGAGAGATATTCAAAGGAGATACTAGACAAGGATAATGTTTCAGCAACTTAAAGATGAACCCTATTCTTGGAAGCAAATAGGGGGCTCCAGAAGCTTTGT
>PVJO010025319.1:0-22917 GCA_004026905.1 Hystrix cristata | reverse complement strand
GAAGGCCTGGGGTCCTCCTGCCTCAGCTTTCTGAGTGGCTGCGTGGGGACTGTGCGATCATCCAGTGATTTTTTTTTTTTTAAATTTTCTAATTTTCTATTGAAACAAAGTGTTTAGAGGGGAGAAGGTCCATGAGCACAGGAGGTGACAGAGGGTGAGTGTTCAGCCAAAAGCTGCTTCTTTTTCCTACCGTCCGCATCCAGGTCCTGAGGGTAGAACATATTCACAATGCCAGGAGCAACAAGTGGTGGGGATGGCTGGAAGCAAGACAGGCCCCCATAATAGGGACTGTTGCAAGGAAGGTGGGGCCAGGTGTGGTGAAGCACACTTGTAATCCCAGCACCCAGGAGGCTGAGGCAAGAGGATTGCAAGATGAAGCCCAACCTGGCAATTGAATGGCTTAGCAAAACTCTCTCAAAATTAAAAAAAAAGTAATTAATAGTAAGTAAGTAAATAAATAAAAGTGAGATCAGATTTCCTTAATTTTAGGAAGCAAAACAGTGTTTTAAAAGCTGTAAAATTCCAGCTTCACTGGGCTGAGTTAGGGAGGTGCTTCACAGAGAAACCAAAAATGTTTAATTCTTTTGTATGGTCATTATAAAAGCCATGTTCCAATCCATATGTTGGACATAAAAAAGAAAACTCCCAAGGGAACAGAGGGAAAAGACCTATAGATGCCACAGCAGGAGCCTTGGACAAAGCCTGCAGTCTGAAATCTCTGCTGCTCCTCACTCAGGCCACGGTGGACCTCAGACTTACACACTCATCGGTGGTTCTTCAAAGGCTGCTTTGCCAGAGTTTGTCTGCTTCAGTCACTAACCCTTCGAAGCTGCCCTGCAGCGAGGACCCCTGAGCTGCGGCGGCTGGGACCCCAGCGGCCGTCTCTGCTGTCTGCTCCTTCGTTCAGCTCCACAGCACCCTGCTAGAGTGTCTGAAGTGTGTTCCTGTGTTCATAAGGCCTGCTGTCAGCTTGACTACTACGTTTTGCAGGTAGCCGGTCTGGCACTAATTAGATATCTAACAGGCGGAGGCCGTCGGCTGTTACGTTCCTAGCAACCTAGAGATCAAGGACAGACCAGCAGAAATCAAGGCACGATTGCCAAGAGGATTAAGTCAGCCCAGTAAAGCCCCGAGAATGTGCCTGTTGCGTAGTAAGTGCTTAGATTGTGTTATTTGTATTAAAATAATACAAGCAGATTCTTATTTCAAACATTTTGGAAAAAGAAAAAAATTATTTTTGGTGCTGGGGATTGAAAAACATTTCATTTTCAACGTGGTTGATTGAACTCACAGAATTCTTCCATGAAATGTGTTCGCTGGTAAAAACATTGATGAATCGTCCTTGTGTACCACGACTAAGATCACACGAGCGTGGCGATAAGGCCTTCGAATAAACCCGGTGGAAGGATCACTTTATAAAATGATTATAAAATGATTTACAAAATGATTTGGGATCATAAAAGAACAGATTTGGAGTAACACTGCCTACTAAGAGTTCCTTAACAAACTATCTTGATTGTCGAAAAGCACGCCAAGTAGAAGCGACTCGCACTATCAAAATATCCTGACGTCGTGGTCTCCCAGCCTCCACGCTGTGTCCAAGGACCGGAAACTGATCCTGAAGGCAGCCGGCGCCCGCTATCTGAATACACCTCCTGAAATTCCCATCCAGGGCCCTACTCACCCCCGTATAGAGCCACACCTGCTGTCTGCGGCCTTGTCTGGCTGCGGTTCCCAGAGGAAAGAGAGGACAGTCAGTTTGACTCCATGATCAGAGGGTTGTAAGCGAATGAAGATGCCTGATGAGGACACTGCAGGAAAGGAAACATTTTAAGAATGTTCTTCAGAGGTCTTCTGCTGCCAATCATCTTTCTTCTGATTTCCAGAGTCTGGCTCATCCTTTTGTCAGTTTCTCTCCAGTTCTTTTCTGCTTTCACATACTCTTGCTGGAACCAGTTAATGTGTTCTTCTACCTCAGAATCTAAAGAAACGTATTCTTCCTGCAAAATATCAGCGAATTTCATGTTTCAAGTGGCAGTTTGATATAGTTTGAATTGCAGGCTGGCATTGCACTCACAAGAGCGCTCTCTTACGGTGAACATCACCATGTGTGCTTACACCTGGCCTTGAAGGTGGCTGACCAAGGGACAGTCTTGAATGAAAGCACGCTGGAGAGTTACTTACCAGGGAATTGCAACCTCAAGGACCTAAAAGTTAGTGTGATTTTTAATTACTCATTTACATGGGAACTCAAATTCTCCAGAAGGTTCACACTTAACAAGAATATTGATTACAGTATTTCTGTGCCTTAAAACTTCTGGAGACAAACCGTTAAGAAGACATAAAGAGTTTTTACATTTATGATTTTGTTATTGCTATCGTTCGTGTTTTTAGAAATGTCTCTTTCTAGCTGCAGAATCTGCCATACAACCTGCCTTAGTCGCTTTCCTCCTCCCTGGAACATAGTACCTGACACGTGCAGCTTGAAGGAGGGGAGGTTTATTTGGGCTCACATTTTCAGCTCGTGGTCTGCTGGCTCCAAGCAGAAACATCGTGGTAGGAGGTCCTGGTGGGGGAAGCTGCTCACGTCTTGGCAGAGCACGCAGGGACCAGACAGAAAGGGAGAGATGTCTTTCCGGGTCACAGCCCCAGTGACCAGTGACTGGCTGCTTCCAGCCAAGCCCCACCTCCCAGCATCACACTTAGCTACAGGCATCACATTTAGCTACAGCACCTAATCACTCTCAAACGCCCCCCCCTCCACCGAATGCAGGAGAGCTCTGGGGGTCACTCTTGATCTAAAGCATAACAAAACCCAAATTCAAAATAATAATAGTGGGATTTTTCGTGGTCCTAAACACTCAAACTGTCAGTGGTGCTCATTATACATTGAGCACACTGGGCAGGGTGGGAGCAACTAAGAAATGTCTCATATAACCAGATAGGCCTCGAACTCCTGGTGATCTGTCTGCCTCAGCCTCCCAAGTGCTGGGATTACTGGCGTGCACTGCCACACCTGGTCAAAAAATAGTTTTTTAATCTGTCTAAATTTTATGACCGTAAAAGGAGTAACAAGGACTGTGTCAAAAGGTGTCACAAGTTATGAAACAGATCTCAGAGACAAGACAAAGCAGTTTAATATATAGATTCTGAAAAAATATTAATGTAATGCAACTGAAATTAAAAGCCACAGAATGGGAAAATTATACGTGAAAAGTATATTTAATAAAAGTTTATTACTTGAAATGAAAAAAAAGAAAGTCTCACATATCCTTACTGAAAAATCTTTCTTAAAAAACCGGTGGCGAGCCTCTCAGCTGAACTACACTTGAATGAAGCTTGCTCAGCTCCCCGGCTGGCCAGAATATGAACAGATGTTACCTGTAGACGACGAAAATATGATAAGGAGCCCCAAATGCCTCTACACTGAAGCTTTTATATTAAGAAAGCTTTGTGGACACCCACTTTCTGCAAACTGAACACGACTAGCAAGACATAGATCGAGTGAATGAAGTCCTAGAAAAATATCACTTGCCAAACATTAAAATGAAATCCCTACAATTTTTATAAATTTAATTAGAAGATGAAAGTCTTCCCACAAAGAAAATACCAAGCCCAGGGTGGGGTTTATAGACAATTCTACTTAATTTTCAATATAGTATCCCAGATGAATACAAAATCTCTCAGGGAATTAAAACAAACAAACAAACAAAAACACTCTCCAACTCACCCCGAAAGGACAGTGTGACAGTGACCCTCACACCTGGAAGAACTACACAGGAAAGGACCGTGTAGGTCATGCTCACCATGAGCAGAGCTGCAAAGAGGAGGGACGAGGAGCAACTAAACTTGGGCTTATGCTCGAGATGCAATGTTGTGTTGACATTAGTAAAGGAACTATATAAAAGAAAAATACAGCGGATTTACCCATTGCATTTCACACGCTATCAGACTGAAAGCTCGGTTTTGAGACCACTGTTACAGAAAAGTTTGGGACAGAAAAGCAGTTGATTTTGAGAAATGTGTATTAACAGTTCTGTGATGTACTTGTATTACTAAATCATGCAAATATATTGCATTAGTCGATTTGAGATGAAATACATGATCATTTCAAATGATGCATATAAAGCATCATATAAAATTCAAAATGCCTTTATGATTTAAAAAAAAGCCATTTTGTGACGAGACAGAGATGGTGCCCTGTGGCCGTACTGCCGACCTTGAGGAACAGTTGTTTTTTTCTGCACCAAGCCTGGGAGTCAAATCTTCCTCCTTCTTGCTCTCTTTTTTTGGCTTTGTGAGGAATCTTAGCACCAAACACGAGGATGAGCATCTTTACCAAGACAGGTCTTGGCTCCATCAGCTCCTGTGTTCACTGAGACACGCCTGTGGTCAAGACACCTGATGTGGAGGCAAAACCAGGCTGCTCTATTCCTAGGAGCTTTGCCTCCATCCAGTAAATCAGTGAGCCAATGTCCGCTGCTGTGGTGGGGCAGGGGGCAGGAAGGTGGCTGGCTCGGATTCAGATACGGGTCTCGCTGCAGAGGTGAAGGTGAGCAGAGGAAAAGCAGGCGCTGAAGGGTCTGCAGGGGAGACGGCCGGCCGGTCCCAGAGCCCCCTTCCCCATCGCACTACTCAGCTTCTCTTTTGACTTGGACTACGACTTTTAGAGGGCTTGTTGGACAGGGTGTGCGGTGTCTTGACACATTCCTCCTCCTACTGCTCAGGCGGTAGGGCCCTCTAAACACCAGTGGGTATCAGGAAACACCCCTAAAGGGGTAGGAGTGGCTTCGATTCTAAGAGACCTTGGACAATCTTCAGTGGAGATCTCCCAAGTCTGGAAAGGGGAAAGGAGACAACCTTCAGGCCATTAAGTAGGGACTAACTGACATAAAAACTGGCTCCTGTTCTGGAAAGCCTGGGCAGGGGGTAGTGAAAATGAACAGAACAAACAAGAAGAGAATAAGTCAGAAGAGCAGCAAGCTTGCTGGCGGAACCTGAGATGAATGCCCTGCACCTAGTCCTGTCTTCCCTTCCTTTGATGCTTCTAGTAGCTTTGTTGAATTACTCTGTAATTTTTGCGTTTAATTTTGATGCCTCTTTGTGACAGTGATAAAGATGCTTGGTTTTATCCACTGTCTCCAAGATAATCTGCTGTTTTGCAGGGAGTACAGCCCTCTCCATTTATACACGATCTCACCAGCAGCTTCCTTCACCGAAAAGGAATCTCACGCAGTTATAGCATCCGAGAGCGGCTGCGGGCTGGAGGATCGCGTGTTGCCCACGTAAGAGCTCTGGCTGGGGCTGTTCAGCACAAGAGGGACGGTGGGTGTTTGTAATGCACCCTCTAGAAACATAATTCACGCAAGAGGCTTAGTATTTGCTTTCTGAAGTTGATCTTATGGGTTATTTTCATGAACAGTTTGTTGTCTGGGACTTTTTTTCTCAAAATGAACAAGTCCTTAGTACACCAGGAACAAAAAAAATAAAACTTCTCAAAACAAAAAGAAGTTGTGAAGGCCTATAAATTTATCTGCCAAAAAACTAGAGTTAACTTCACTTTTAAGGTTGAATTTTAAAAAGATTATCTTTAAATCAGAGATAAGACAAAGATGCTCTATTACACTTAGTCAACCTGCTACTAGATACCTAGCAGAGTAGTGTAATAAAAAGGGGAAATATACAAAAATTGAAGAGATAAAAACAAAATTTGTCATTATTCACAGACAATGTTAAGAGAAACTCAAAATGATATGCAATTTATTATACTTGGGAGTTTTTCGGAGCCATTGAATAGGAGATCGATACAAACTATATACTAATACATAGAAAATGTAATTTTTTTCACAATGGCAAAAACATCTATAAAGAACCTAAGAATACAACTAACCAACAGTGCACAAGGAAGGACTTCATGAAGAAAATTACCAAATTATTGGAGAACATTAATGAGATCTAACTAAACGGAAATGCAAGCAAGGAAAGTCGGTATTAATGCAGGATCGAGAACGTCACTACTGGCACGAGGCAGAACTTCCAGACACAGAGTCCTGTGACCAATGGAGACAGCATCACAAATCCCTGGGAAAGAGAAGGACATAATGTTTACCCAGCAGGGAAAAAATCCTACACAGTTTAAGAACTTATGGAAAAGGCAAAACATTCTTAGAAATTTAAGGTTGAAGAATATAGCTCATCAAAGGATTTCCTGAGATCACTAATCATAAGAGAAATAACTGACATCTCTAACTACATTAAGTAACCAATTTACTTTTGTCAGCAGACACAACAAAGAAATTTAAAAGGCAAAGCACAAACTGGGAGAAGATGATTGCAATAGATGTCATTGGTAAAGCAGCAAAGTCCAAAATATATGAAGTATTCTGACAAATAAGAAGAAGGGCACACTCATAGAAAAATAGGCAAAAGATGTGAATGAGCATTTTGCAGAGGCAGGAATATGAATATTTCATTAATATGTGAAAAGATGACCAACTCATAATTAAAATGAAAATCAGGACCCAATAAAATACTATTATATTCCCAAGAGGGAAAGAAACATAATAATAACAAGTTCTTGCTGTACCGGGAGCTTAAATGACTTCAGTAATCTAAGGTAACAATTTGAGTCTGTCTTACAAAGTTGCATACCTGCATACTCCACAAGACAGAAATTCTGCTCCTTTATTTAAAAAACACGCAAGGTGCTCACACAGAAATGCTCACAGCAGCATGGCTCATAGCTGCCCAAACCGGTGACAAATTAAACGCTGGTTCACGGAAGAGCCGATAGACTGCCATCCCCTGTCACTATAGGTTATTAAACTATGGGGGAAAGAAATAAAAACAGTTGAATTTAACAGCCTGGGTGAATCTCACGGACACTAAACGGGGGAAAAAGGAATTCATTAAAGACAACGTGTAGTTTTTACATTCATTTGTAAGCCTCAAACATAAGCCACAAGAAATGCCAGAATCTTTAGAAATTCATGCATAGATGAAAAAAATCATCTATTTGAAAAAGTAGGTGAATGTTAAGTTTAAAATTCAGAGTGGTGGTTACTTCTAGAGGCCCATGATGTTGGAAAGGTGGGCAATGGAGGAGGGGAGGGGAGCACAGGCTGAAGAAATGGTCTGGGCAGTGAACAGACCAGTGATCTGGCCTGTTCTAAAGCTGTGTGTTGGGTTCATCTTGTCTCATAAATAACACATGTGCCGAGCATGTGGGTTATCCCAGCACTCAGGAGGCTGGAGCAGGAGAACGTGAGTTTGAGGACAACCTGGGCTACATAGCAAGACCTTGTCTCAAAAAACAAAGAACAAAAACCCCCACTACATATATGCTATATAATGTTCATTCTTTGGTATAATCTCAAATGCAAAGATGACAGTTTTTAATTAAAAAGAAAATACCCTATTTGTTAAAAAGTAAAAGAAAAAATAAAACTTTAATGATACAAATAGCTTTCTACTACTTAGATACAATAAGAATTCTATAACTGCTGATACCAACATTTACAGATAACTATAGGGTTAGTCATCTCCTCCTAGCTGGGACAAAAATACCTGACAGCCAAGACTTAAAAGAGGGAAGGTTCATTTTGGCTCACAGTTTCTGAAGTTTCAGTCTGCTTGGCACACTCAAATGCAGAGAAGGTCCGGGCAACAGAAAGCTGCTCACATCATGGCAGTCAGGAAGCAGAGAGTGAGAGGAGGAAGCGGGAAGAGGAAGAGGGATAATCTCTTCCAGGTCACGCCCTCAGTGACCAGAACACACGAAGCTCTGGGGGTCAATTCAGACACAAACCACAACAGGCACAATGTACTGCTTCTCCCCAGCTCCCACCCAATCATGTAATTCGTTTCTGGAGAGTTTCTACCTGAGCAGACTTATGGGACTAAGACAATGCTCATGGGTTTTCTTTGATGAAGAACCCTTTCTTATCAAAAGTTGCATCAGAATTTAAAACTCTCAAAATTCTTACCCTTTAAATGAAATATGTTGTTAGTTTTATATGTCACTGGCTATGTTGTTAATGATTTCTATATTGTCAAAGTTGGAAGAGACACAGAAATTGCTTGGCTCATGCCTCCAACTTTACTAGGAACGCACCGAGATCCTCAAAGGGGAAGTGACTTTCCCAAGCACAAGGGTTCCTGAGAGTGCAGCCCTCTGCTTCTATAAGAAGAATATAGCTTGCTCCAAAGGCTAAGAATATTTCCTCAGCTGTGCACACTGATGTGGGGGAGCTAGTAGGTTAGAAATGTCTGAATCCTACAGAACAACAGCGACCTCAGAGTGGACTCTGAGATGCCTACCCAGAGATAACATGGGGTGTTCTCAGGAGGGAATGAAGGAAGAAGGTGTAAAGGAGGCAGGAGATGATTCCTGGCCCGGAGTCACGGAATGGACATGTAGCAATCATCTGTAGCGTTTGGGACCTCTGAAGAAACCCCGCAAATTAACCTGAATCCTGACAAATCCTGTCCTCCCCTACGCCAGCAAACAAGGAGGGGTCTCCACTCCAACAGCACTGTGGCCTTCGGCTCCTAGACAGTTGAGTAAAATAGCAAGCTGAGCTCTAGCTGACTTTGAGCCTAAGCCGACTGCTGGAACAGAAATAGAGACAAAAATATTTCTAAGTTACATTTCAATGAAAGACCGAGTCTGCTGATGCGGTGAGAAACAGTGTGGTTAAAAGATAGTTACGACTTTTTTCCTATCAGAAATGAACAAAAAGGTAGATTGAATTTATGAAATGTAATTTTGTCTTACACCCGGCAATCTGAGTGCATTTGCAAGAAATGCATTTTGTTATGACAGTTTAGTAATTCTTATATAAGTATGTTAGCACACATCTACTACAAAACACTCTGTAAATAAAAGGTGCTGTGCTAAGATTAGGGGACTGTAGTTACTGAACATCACCAGCAAATAACTGGCCATGCTCCTTGCTGTCCACATGTTCTCCATACAGTGTCAGCTCGTTCATTCTGTGGTCCTCTACAGCTGTGCATACCCCGCCCTCCAGCACAGCAGCCACTAGGCACACGTGGCTTTTAGCATTCAAACGTGGCTCGTCCAAAGGAGATGTGAGCTGGGAACACTGGCTTTCAAAGACTTACTATACAAAAACAGAATGTAGAATAGCTCAAGAATTTTTTTTATAATGGCTACATGTTGAAATGATAATATTGTGAATTATAGTGGCTTGAATAAAATATACTCCTCCCATTAATCCCATCTGCTTCTTTTTACTTTTTTAAATGGGCCTAATAGAAAATTAAAAGTTGCTTACGTGGTTTATATTATATTTCTATTGAACAGTCCTGTGCTGGATGCTAGGGGTTACCTCATGCCAAATTCCACTCATCCCTGGTTTCAATTTTACTGTCATCAAGTAGACTTTGGAAGCAGTGTCTCTCCACGTGGAACCTGACGGCATCCTAGCTTAACGTTCAGGCCTGGATTCAGTCAATCGGCTGGGGAAGCTCCCGCCACACAGTCTTTCCCCATGTTCCCAGTGGCACAGTGGCCTTGTAACACTGCAGTACTAGTAACTCTGCAGCCCGCTATTGGCACTAATTGCACTCCATCCAGAATACAATTAGCTGCCAACATTTTTCTTCAATTTGTGCTGTCTTGTTCGCTTTCGAACCAGGAGAGAAACATCTGTGGAAAAGACTATAAAATAATTAGTATTTAGACAATAAATCATTATGTGTCCATAGTAGTAAGAAACAAACAGTAAGAAAAATCTAAAGGAACTTAGTAAAATGCTCAGCATTCAACTATATGGGCAGTTTTTGTATAACTTTCAATGCCATTTTATTTCTAAGACAAGATAACACAAAAGGCTATGACACAGCTTTCCAAGTACAGGGCAAATATATTATGAATAAGTAGGAAAAGAAAACATTTAAAGAGAGCAATTAATAATAAAAGCAGTGCTAGTAATTTAACACCTGACAGTAACTTATTTAAAAAATATTTGGAAAACTTCGCAATACACAGGCATCCTAAAAACATTTATTAAAGTCATACATCACACATCATGGAGATTAAAAGAAAAAAAAAAAAAGAGGCACAAGTAAACCTTTACAGAAACAGCCATAGTATTCCAGAGTGTATTTGATGTGATATTTTAGATCAGTATGGGGCAGAGTATTACCTTTGTTTCCTCCATGTTTCAGGCCCTGAGAAATGTCCTCAGGAAATGTGAATTTAGATTCACAATGGAAAAAGCTCTTCCTACATTGAAGGTTTGGAAAGAATATCTAAATGAATTAGGAAAGAAAAATGAAAGCTAGGTGTTTTTACATTAAGAAAAATAACTTTTTCTTCTGTTTCATGTATTTTTATTATAACATGTGGCAATCCTGCCTCCCAACAAGGGCATCGACTGTGAGAATCTCAGGAGGACGGCAGGACTAGCCAGATCCTCAAAAACGCCTCCATCACCCAGTGAAGTGGCCCGGAAACAGGCATCACAGAGGAGTCCGGGGCCTTGTGTGGGCTGGACAAGATTGTGCTGCTGAACCTAACAACACCCAGCCGGCGAAGTTTGTTGTCACTCACGTGGTGCATTTGTCTCGGGTCCTGCTCCCAGCCTCCTCCCCAAGGACAGGGCTCCATCACCCCAGTGCTGCCGGTTATCTCTGGAGAAGAAAGAGGACCCCTGGCACTTGCACACCAGATCTTCAGCAGGTGTGTCACTCCCCCCAAAGCCACCTGTGGCCTCACCTGACTCAAGGGAGTAGAGAAACACAATCCTACTCATTGTCCAGAGCTAAAGAGGTGGCTCGACTTGTGAGCAGTAGTTATGTTCATACTTATCTGTGTCTGGGTTTCTTGTTATGTAAGAATGTAGCTTTTCTTATTATGGCTTTAGCCAGTCTGAGACTATGTTCTGTTAGTTCCTGCCCAAACCATATTAATTGAGACACCAGAATTCCCAAACCAGAAAACAGCTTCCTAAATTAATTTTATAGCCAGCAAAAGGAGTCTTCAAAAATAAAGGAGAGATTATGACACTCCTAGATGATAAAAACTGTGAGAACCAATGGGTCACTAGCAGACCTGCCCTACCAGAAATACTGAGGGGGGTCCTGGAGGCTGAAATGAAACCATTTTAGATAGTTCTCAAGTCTACACCAAAAATAAAGACCACCAGTAGAGATCATGGCAGAGGTAAATTTAAGAGACATTATACACATACTTTCTATTTGTAAGTCTTTCTTTGCCCTATCCCACTTACAAGGCAATTTCATGAAACAATAATTATCAATCTTTGTTGGTGGGCATACGATGTGTAAAATGTGATGTGTATGACAATAGCAACACAAAAGGCAGGGAGACAGTTACACAGAAGCAAATTTATATCTGCTGTTGTAACTGAATTCATCCAAACCAGATATTATAAATTAAGATATCAATTGTAAACCTCAGACTATTAATTTCAAAATATAAAGAAATAAAAGGGGAAATAAACATGCTACACCAGAAAATATCTACTTAATATAAAATAAGGTAGTAAGGGAGGAAAAAGTAGTAAAAAAGAGATGACATAGAAAATAAAGTAATTCTGCCTTAGTAATTACATTAAGCAATTGGGAGATTGGATCTTTAAAATAATCTAGGTATAGGCTGTTTACAAGAGACATACTTTGGATTCAGTACACCTCTAGGTTGAAAGTAAAAACATGGAGAAAGATTAGCAGCAGCCAAAAGAGAGAATGAGTGGCTATCTTGCTTTCAGAGAAAATAATCTTCTTAAGACAAACAACTTGCTAGAGACAAACGAAGAAATTTTATAATAGGAAGAGAGTCACATCAGGAAGATATGACAATTACAAACTCCTATATGCCTCATAACAGTACCCCCCAAATCATAAAGCAAAAGCTTGCCAAACTGAAGGGAAAAAGACAATTCCATAATAGTAATTGGAAACGTCAATATCCCACTTTCAAAAATGAACAGAATTACTAGAGAGATGAAAAACAAGGAACTAGAAAATTTAAGCAAATGCTATTCCTAGAGTAGATGACACAGATTTTAGAAAATTGGAATTGGAAATAATGAACACATCATAAAATAAAGACCTCTTTGAAGATCAAATCAAAAGCAGCTGTTGGGATGAAATCAAATTAAAAACATTTGCACATCAAAAGAAATCACCAACAGAGTGCAGAGACAACCTACAGAATGGGAAAAATCTTGCCAGCTATTCCAGGAACAGAAGACTGAAATCCATATATAGAGAAGTTTAATTAGACCCCCCCCCATAAAAAACCCAATTTAAAAAATTGCAACCAAAACAAATTGACACTTCTCGGAAGAAGTACAGATGACCAATAAACACATAAAAAATGTGCAGTATTACTGGCCATTAGAAAGATGAAAATTAAAACAACACTGAGATCCCATCTTACTCCAGAAAGAAAGGCTATCATCAAGAAATCAAGCAATAACTAATGCTGGTGATGATGCGGGGGAAAAGGAACACTTCTACATTTTTGGTGGGAATGTAAACTACTACAATCACTATGGAGATCAGTATGGAGATTCTTCAAAAAACTAAAAATAGAATTCCATCTGCCCAGCTATTCGTCTTTTGAGGTATCTTTCTGAAAGAGTTAAAGTCATCATATTACAGTGATACATGCATCTCCATGTTTATAGCAGCACAATTTATAACAACTAAATCTTGGAAACAGCCCATATGACCATTAATAGATGAATGAATAAAGAAAATGTGGTATTTTTATGCAACAGAATACCAATCTGCCATAAAGAAAGATAAACTTGAGTCATTTGTAAGGTAAATGGATGCACCTTGAGACCATAATGTTAAGTGAAATAAATCACATACATAAGTTTAAATATTACATGGTTTCTCTTAGATGAGAAACCTAAATAAATAAAGTGAAAAATTAAAGATATATAATAAGAAGTAGGAAGATCTTTTTCAACTGGGAAGGAGAACCACAGATGAAGGGAAAGAAGAGGGAAGAAAGGGAAAAGGAATTACAAAAAGGAGAACTGAAGAAAAACATGGAAATAGAGCTTTTGCAAACTGGAAGGAGAGCAAGAGTTGGAAGGATCAGGGAGGGATTAATTGGGAAGGGGACAAAACTAGGTTAAGATGTGTTAGGTACATGTACTGACTCCTCACAATAAATGTAACATTACATACTGCAAACATGGACTAAAAATAATTTTTTAAAAATGCATTTGCAAAGAAACTCATTTAATAAAACTAAATCACTGATTTAAAACTCTTAACATGGAAAAGGAACCAAATGTACTAACCTAACTGAAAAAGATAAAATAATCTGTGTTCCTAAAGGTAACATTGAAATCCTCCAAATTGAGACACTTCCACTGCAATTAGGAAAAAACAAAACAAAACAAAACACAGAATGACAAAAGGGTCTGGAGGTGTAGCTCCGTGGTTCAATGTTTGTCTAGCATGCACCACTCCCTGGGTTCGATCCCTAGCACCACAACATAACCAAACAAACAGATAAACAAACCAATCAAACAAACAGAAAAAGAGAAGCAAATCTGTAGCTGCAGTTGGGACTTCAGAGAACCCCCCATAACTGCTTCAGAACACAATATTATTTTCAACAAATATCTAATTTAGAGAGAATTTGCCTCCCGAAAGACAAAGGAGAATATTTTCAAAATAGATGAAGAGATCTACCATTAATCTAAAGAGCTGAACATCTGTAAAATTGATCCATTGTTTCTCAGGAAATTTTGAAAGAACTGCAGACTGTTATCAATGAAGCTGATTTCTTATTGATGAAAAGTTTATGACAGTAGCTTGAGAGTGCGTATCAGGTGAAAGAGATTTTAGTAACTTAGGAAAAGAAAATGCATGCATTACCAAAAATTATTAAGGAAGTATTAAGCATTTCAAACAGTACGTGTCCATCCTGATGCTTCAGTGAGGTACTTAGTAGAGGCCTTTGTGGGTCTCCACGGAAGCCTCTGGCTGTGGAGATACCCAAGAAAGGAGGGACACCAGGCTGTGAGTGCGGGGAGCTACAAGGTCCAGGGCTGCGTGGCCACCAGACTCCAGTCCTCAGCCCAGAGTCGGGAAACCAGCAGCGGGGGCTCCCGCCAGGCCGCCTCCATGCTGTCGCGGCAGGTTTTCCTCAAGAACAAGATGGGGCATGTCCTGTGCTCCTTGTGCTGGTAGATACTTGGGACCTACTTGTGGCCCAGGATTCCCACAGCACCCGAAGCCCAGGCCACAGTTCTCCTGTGAGAAGGCAGACGCTACACAAACTCCTCAGAAGGAGACCCACTGTCCTCCTGATTTCGAAAATGAGAATGAACCGAGCCAGAATCCTTCTGCTGAGGGATTTCCCCGACACGGTACATCTTGCAAGAGCAGCAGAAAAGGTCTCTCCGCTGAGAGTTACTGTTAAACATTAAGTAGCAAAGTGCAATGTGGGACAGCATGAGACAAGACTGACCGACTAATGGAATAGAGAATTCTCAGAATTTCTAGAGGGTCTACTGGGACTTAGTGTGTAATGAAAGCTGCACCATAAACCAAGGAGAGGATGAGTCTGGTGTTGAGAAAGTGGCTCATACATGGAAACTTCTATGTAATATACAAAGACGAACTCCAGATGATTTAGAGGCCTCAACATGAAAACTAAAATTATAAACTTGGAAGAAAGAGTATCTTCGTGACTTAGGGCATGGGGAAAGTTGCTTCCTATAAATAAACAAGAAGATGCCAACTCATTAAAAAATGGGCAATGAATAAAAATAAGCAACTTTCTAGAAGAAGCTCAAAAGATTAAAAAAAAGTATGAAGCGATGCTTGGAGTCATCAGTTAGCTAGGGAAATGCAAGAACGAAGACTGCACTTTACACCTGTGAGGCTCGGCAAAATTTCGTCAGGCACAGCGTGCCAAGGGTTGGCAGGAATGCGTGGAACGCACCGCTGTGGGAAGGAGACCAGCAAAGTCTTTCTGGAGAGGAAGTGGTCAGATTAAATATGTATGTGCCTTGTGTCCCGTCAGTCCCGCTACGGGATATGCCATCCAAAGAAATAACTCACAGCCTCAGAATCGAATATGCATACGGGTCTCTGCAGTGCAGTCGGGAATGGGGTGGGACAGAACTTGAATCAAGGAGTACACTACAGCAGTGAGCATCCGCGGATCAGAAATGCACATAGCAACAAGAATGAGTCTTAGAGTTTCATTAAAAAAAAAAAAGCAAAGCCTGCGTGAGGTACAGAATACCACTTACATTAAATCAGCCTTCAGAACGACAGCGTGTTTTGGAACACTTGCAAGCCAAGTGGATGAAATACTTGAGGGAGGAGAAAGGCAGTTAGGAAGGGGGATAACAAGGAATAAATAAAACAAGAGAAAGGTTTAGCCTAGAGCAATAAAACTGAAGTGAAGAGTCTGTTCACTTATCTTTAGCACCTGATGCTTTTTGTAACATTTACTATGATACAAAGTTGAATCCAGTATGCTGCCACGTGGTTCCACACAATTCTTTGAGTTTTTAAAATCAGTGTTTTCATCATGCAAACAAGATGTCAGCAACTTTCAAAATTACTGAACTTAAATCTACTAGTTTTCAGAATCTAATTATATCTCTTCATAATACGTAATGTTGTACATAGTAAAGACAATCAAGGAAAGGAAAGGTTTTTATCAACTCGTGGGCAGACAAATTATTTAGACATAAATTAATTGCACCTACTGCTTACTCATGGCATATTATCACTGCCCTGTGCTAGGCCTTTCTCTTGTTTTAATTTATTTCTTTTTAACACAGAAGTTAGACACACAGGAAGAGACCACACAATTGCTGCACTGATCGCAGGACCCTACAAGCAGCAACATGAGGGCTGGAAGTTGAAAAGGCATTTTTAAGTATTGCGAAGTAGCCAGCATCTCATGGGACTGGTCTGGAGACATCGTTTAGGATTCCGAGAAGTCTAGTAACCCATATAAGGTGCTGTGAGTCTTAGTGGTGGAATAACAAGCATAAAGCATACCGATGCATGGGTGGGGCTGGCTTTGGCACTGCTGATGTTTTTAGTTTTGTAGCCAAAGAGAATGTAGTTAAGCAGAGCTCAATAGGCAAGAGACTGTGGTAGGTGGATGGTTAGGGACAAAAGACCTTGTGCCTTCTCTAGAGCCACACAAGGTCTGCAGCAGCTTTGGATATCCGTGGAAGCCCATGGAACAAGACAGAGACATCTAGCTTCCTTCCTTGACATATCTACCTTTAATTCCTCCCACAAAGGACACACAACAGCGGAAATAAATGAAAGCAAAACAGTAAAATTCTCTTCACCTCTCCTACTTGCTACTCAAGAACTTTCTCCAGTTAGCCAAATCTGCTTCCCTGCCCTTGCGTTTGTGGACAAACTGGTGTTTCTCGACTATATCAACATTTTCCATCTCTGCAGCACATGAAATAACTTTTTTTCTTGGAAATATTGTGCCCAGGCAAGGAGTTCAAAAGATGTGACGATTACCTAAAGGTACCTTAATCCAAAAATCTTTGAATTTTCAGAAAACTTAAAGATATTAACAAGGAGCTACCAGAAAATCAAAATGGGAATTGAAAATAATTTAGGCAATGAATTTAAACAAGAAAATCTATGAGACAAATTCAGTATGTGGGAGCTCCCTACACTGCACTCTTAGTGGTGATATGTTTGCTCCATCACCAGGGAAGATGCAAAGCACAGAAACACGGTGTCTGTGTAACAGTCCAGGGTGGAGTTTTCTCCGTCCTTTAAAGCTTTTGGCTTTATAGAGCACAAGATCATAAACAAGGAGACTACCAACATTCAAAAATCAGCAACCAACTTCAAGCTCTGTTTGTAAAGCACAGAACGGCAAAGCCTTCTGATTAGATTTGTTTGCCAGGAAAAATGTT
This sequence comes from Hystrix cristata, assembly GCA_004026905.1. Taxonomy (NCBI): domain Eukaryota; kingdom Metazoa; phylum Chordata; class Mammalia; order Rodentia; family Hystricidae; genus Hystrix; species Hystrix cristata. The sequence continues at coordinate 5,980 of PVJO010025319.1, read as the reverse complement.
ATGCCTGGATGTGAACAATGGGCAATCTCTTTTTTTCAGCCCAGCTGCCAGGAAGGTAAAAACTAAACTTTATTCAGCTTAATGCCTAACTCTGACATATTCGGTTTCTTGTTCTTTTTGAAGCCAAGGTCCCAGTGTGGGGCTCTGAAGGTTTGCCTAGTCTGGAGGTATCCTGGAGGGACCAGGAGGCCCTCAAAGTCTGTAGTTCCTTACAGAGCAAAGTGTTCTGAGAAGGAATGAAGAGTGTACAAGATGGTTCAAAGATGAAGCATCAGTTACAGAGCTTCGGTTTAATTTTTTTGTCCCTCATAGTGACTTCTGGTTTTGTAGAGTGACCCTGACTTCTAGTGCTCATTTATAAAGTGCACTGAAAATCAAATTTTAGCAAAATGATTCTATATGCAATGATGCTCTTTTCCAAAGTGACTTAAGAGTATGAGATATATGTTAAAACAAACATAATTCTGTCTTATCATGATTTTAGTTTATTATTGAAATTTCACAACCAAAGTTTCTAAACAGACCACTAAATTTAGGGAAACTTTTAGCTGTCTTGTCTTTTCTTCGAAGAACAGATACAGAATCATATTATCTTAACTAACCTGTCATTTGAAGGTATCATTGAAAATTATAATTCGATATTTAAAGTATACACCCCTTCAAAATTTTACATTATGCATGATGCAGGGATGAATGGCTTATAAAACATGTTAAAAATATGCCTGTCCCCTGGAGCCTACAACTGGTATTAGTAAAATTGAGGTGACCAAATAGTTTGTTTTATTAATATCAAAGAAATAAATATACTAGCTAAAAAAGGAACTAGAATATTTACATCAAGTACATTCATGAACATAAATGAGAGTATGATAAAAAGTTACGGTTTACTTATTCATGTGGATTAAGGTAGAAAATAGAATCGGGAAGTCAAGGGAGTTAGCGTCTACATTTGGTAATTTGAAGAACTCTCTGAAGGAGCTTTATTAGCAGGGGAAGCTGTCTCTGAGGATGTTTAGGACTTGGAATTAGTTAAGGGATACTCAGAGGATCGCAGCAAGCTCCCTGCCGGTGAGGTTAGATCTCTAGGCTTTACCTGAGGTCTCAGCCTAAAGTCCCCGCGGCCTCTTCTGGCCCAGCAGGTGGGGGAGGCCAACACGGAGCTCCGCGACTCTGCATGTGGGTTACTAACTCCCTCAGACCTCAAGACGGGAGGGCACCTAACTCCTGCAGTGCACTTCACACCTCCCTAGCAATCGGTGCGTCAGGGACCCGGAATGCATGCTAGAAAGCGGTATCATTCAAGGACTCAGAATTTAAGGGTTTTTCCTGGTTCTCTGAAAGTGATGAAAAAAATGACAATGAGATATTCAATAACACTCCTGTCTCAAACTATTTTTGGAATTCCTCCTTTATGAATATCACTTGCATCATTAGCGATGAACCGTTGATGGTATCAGTTCTCGCCCACACCTCAGAATTTAAAAAGGCATCTTATTCTGTTTTACTGATGCTAAATGGCACTATTTATTATCCCCTCATCAGTCAGTCAAAGTCATCATAATGTTGAAAGATGGAATCTTACTTTTATTTGGACAGTTTTAATGTCCTCAAATCTTGTATCAGCAAGAGATTTTCTTGTCTGGCCTCTTCGATGTCCAAATTTGCACTTATTTCTCATGACCTGTTCATCATCTTCTATGGGTCTTCGAATATATTTAAAGCGATCTTTGAGGGCTCTTTTCCATAAAAGCTGAAAAAAATAACAAAGCAGCAAGTTAATCTTTAAGAAGATTGCATTAATTCTTTATAAACATTAAAATCTTTGTCTATGATTCTTGGGCTTCAAATTATTTTCACATTTTTGTAATAGAAATCATACATCTATCCCTCCATTTATCCTTAGGAAAATCCCGAGACATCGCCATGCCAATTAAAATCCTTAAATTATCGCTAAGGAGGCAGAATCAGAGAAACGATCTCTATTTCCTCAAAAGCAAATGGGAGCCCTGTTGGGATGACATCAGTTGAGAGTTTGGCATTTAGATTCTGCCTGGTTTTGTGGCTCAAGTCCAGGCAAGCTTACTCCCCGCCCTTCGGAAAGCATGGTGGCCTGTGTCAGGAGGACCCTGCGTCTAGTACTAGCTCTAACTCATATTACCCAAGTAATCGTCAACAATAAGCCTGCTTAGCCTTAGTTTTCAACTATGAAAATAGAACAATCAGGTCTTTCCTGCCAACTGTACTAGGATTTTAAGAGTCAGATGAGTGGGTACCTGGGGATGGGATTTATAAACCGCAGAGCCGTTCACAAGGGCAAACACAAGGGCAGCCCTGGCTGCATGTTGAAGCGGGACTGGGGTGCAGTGCTGATTGGGCCCCGGGGTGTGTATGAATCAGGGGTTCTTCACCAACTCCCGCGTCCTGGGGACTCTGCCATAGTTGTGTTATAACCTCATGGGGATGATAGATGGTTTATAGTTTTCTTAGCCCTGAAATAAGAACTAGAGCAGATATATTTGTTTCTCACATTTCCTACAGCTCTAAAGAGCCTCTAAACCTCCAGGACCTGGTGGGAGGTATTAAGCAATCAACTGCTAGGACATTGTTAAATGGCCAATTTCTTCTTCCTAACCCCTCCCATCTCTCCTTATTCACTGACTAGGAGCAGGAAAAGAACCTATGAAATTAAATCCCTTACAGGACTGTTCAGTCAATGAGTATTTGCTGAGCACCTGCTAGCTGCCTGGCCTGGTGAGTTACTCACACAGATGCCCGAGGTAGACAGACTCAGTGGGAAATATTTGTGTTACAATCACCCCATTCTCATACTTTTCCAGCTGGAGGACGTACGGAAAGTTCTACATGGAAACAATGCTCCTAATCACTCTGACATGATAAAATCAGCCCTGAAATTAAAAGCCTTCCGTTGTGAAAGAGAAAGCAATCCATGGTACCTCGAGCAGATCTTTTCCTGGTATTTTAAACACAAATATAATTGCCAGGAGACATTCAGAGAATATGGAGTGTGGACCATCTTACGTGACAAAGGGACAGGACTTGATAAAAACAAAGATGGGCAGAGAGACTGGCCTTGACAAAAAGAAATTAAAGCACGACAATAACCAAATGCAATGCATAATCGATGATTAAGATTTACAACCAAAAAAGTCTATTTTAAAAAACATTTTTTAATAATTAGAAAAAACGAGTATGAATTTTACCCAATATTATACCATTACTGCTCATGGATTTTTAAGTATAAAAATTATACTGTGGTTATATAGATTGTCCTTAAGACGTATGTGGAGATATTTAGAGATGATCGCTGACTCTTGTTATTAAATGTTCAACTAACACAAAATCAGCATGAGAGAAGAAAAATACAGCAAAATGTTAATATTTATTGGGTCTCAACCAATAATTCTCTACCAGCACAGTGCTATTGCCCCCTCCTCCTTCCCAGGAGACACCTAGTGATGTTTGCAGACATGTTTGATTGTTATAGTTGGGATGTAAGGGGTGCTACTCACACCTAGTGGGTACCAGGGATGCTACTAAATATATTACAATGCACAGAACAACAGCCATCACGAAGAATTATCCAGCACGAAGTCTAAAGAGTGTGAAGGTTGAGAAACCTTGATCTAGTAGAAAGCAAAATTAGCCCTAAAGTAAACAAATACTCCCTCCCTCTCTCTCTCTCCCTCTCTCTCTCTCTCTCTCTCACACACACACACAGACACACACACACACACTAAAGCTCTCAGAAATTTTCTGTATCTTCCCATGAAACATCAGGACCCCAACCTCACCTATGCATGCAGGGAGAATCTGGGTAAACATCTATCCATGCACCAGTTTCTGTTGCTGCTTAGGTTTGTAGCGCAAACACAACTTGCTAAGCAATTTTGCATTCTCTTCCTCAGTTGATTATCTTTAGTTTAGTTTAGTGCCATCAGGAATGGATGCAGGTAAAATGCACACGGGAGCAAAGCACACATTATTTATTACTTTGTACTTTGATAACCATAAAATTAAATGTCAAAATGTAATGGGGTAGATATGTGGTATCATACATACATGGATTCTCTGGAAAAAAAAGTCTTTAACAGCATTAGTTACTTCTGGGAAGGAAAATTAGGTAGCTTTTGGGTAGGGATGGGAAACTTTTCTATTCATATCTTCTTGTAGCTTTTGAATTCTGAGCAAGGAAAAGATCTAATTTTTCTCAAACAGAAAATTTCAATTATTTTTTTAAAAATTCAGCTATAGCTGTCCCTTGGTATCTACAGAGGATTGGGTCCAGGACCCCCGCCAGACAGCAAAACCCATGTATGCTCAAGTCCCCTCTGCAAAGTGGCCTTGTATTTGCATATAACCTGTGCACAGCCTCCTTTCTGCTTTAAATCACCTCTGTGCTACTTATAACACCTATTGCAATGTAAATGCTATGTAAATAATCGGTATATTGTATTGTTTGGAGAATTATGCCAGAAAAATGTTTGTACACATTTAGCACAGACGAAACCTCCATAGGCCTAACTGTGCAGCACTGTATCTGAGGTTGAATCTAAGGATACAGTTTATGGCAAACGACCCCCAAAAGTCTCATGTGTTTGGAGAGTGACTGGACAATGGGGGCCCTGCATTCATATAGGACTCTCCATTGCCGAATGTCCTGGAGGAAGTGGAGTCTGATCGGAGGCGGGTCCCTGGGGGTCACTCTAAAGGGGTACATCATTATCCCCACTCTTTCCTGCTCTTTCTGCTTCCTGACTGCCAGGCGCTTTATGTGTTGAGCGGCTTTTTTCCTCTGCAATGCCTCTCTGCCATCCGCTTTCTGCTTTGGAGCTGGCCAACCACGGGCTGAAACCATGAGCCAAAATAAGCTTCTCGTCCTTTACGTCGTGTGTGTCAATTATTTCGTGCCAGTGATGGGAAAGTGGCTAAGACAGACACAAAATCTGTGGAAATGGAGCACTCACTGTAACCCTACACACAGTCACACTAATCAGATGGCAAGTATTTCATCTTGAATGTGGAAGGCACGCTGAGAATCAATTCTGTCGCTATATTGGCCTGACTACAACTTCGTGATTCCAGGTTTCTCATTGCTGCTTTGTTGTGTTGTTTTGTTTTACAGTAAATCTAGTTTACTTTGTAGCGTGCTTTCCATGTAACAGCATATTTTAGGAAAGTTGTCATTGTGGGAATGAATATACCTGAATTCTAATCTTGGCTTCAATAGTTACTATTTCCAGACATGGGTTGGAACATCTTTTCTAAGTCTATATGGTAAAAAATATCTTTAAGACATTCTCATACAGAAATTCCTGTGTTTCTAACGACATATTATGAAATGTCTGAAAATATAAGGGGGAAGGAAGGAAAGAAAAAAGAGGAAGAAAGCAAAGAAGGGAAGAGAAAGCAGAAGGGGAAGAGAGGAGAGAGAAAATAAAGAAGGAGGAGGAGGAAGAAGAAGAGGAGCAGGAGAAAGCAAACATGAAATTAAGAAAAGGCCGTAAATGTTTTTGCATTCACTGATAGTGGCATTTATCTTTGTTGTTCGAGTTGGAATTAATTGCTTAAATTCTGTCTTTAAGACAGTGCGACAACATTATTTTCTGATGGGTACTTGAGATAGTAACATACCAGAAGACCTCTATCTTCTCTACCTGTGACTGCCAGTATGTATACGCGTGGCACAGGGAGTAACTGTGTATATTCATGTGCACATGAATAATAATTTTTCCTCAAATCTCCTATAATTATTCCTTAAATCATATACTGCTAGTGTCAAACAGGCTCAACTTTTTATTACAGTCTTAAGGACTTTTAACTGTTTATTTCGGCAGCATTGCGCGCCTTTACACTGTTGTACAGTGGAGACCCCCGTCTTTTCGACCCAAGAGATAGGCGGGCTCAGACAGCTGCCTTCCTGCCGAGAAGCAGTTCTCGCCGCTGGCAGTACATTTGAATC